>CAUYPK010102603.1:0-114111 GCA_963574355.1 Loris lydekkerianus
GCACACTTCTACACTGCTGGTGGGAATGCCCACTAATACGTTCCTTCTGGAAGGATGTTTGGAGAATACTTAGAGACCTAAAAATAGACCTGCCATTCGATCCTATAATTCCTTTACTAGGTTTATACCCAGAAGACCAAAACTCACAATGTAACAAAGACATCTATACCAGAATGTTTATTGCAGCCCAATTCATAATTGCTAAGTCATGGAAGGAGCCAAAGAGCCCATCGACCCACGAATGGACTAGCAAATTGTGGTACATGTATACCATGGACTACTATGCAGCTTTATAAAAAGAAAGATGGAGACTTTACCTCTTTCATGTTTACATGGATGGAGCTGGAACATATTCTTCTTAGCAAAGTATCCCAGGAATGGAAGAAAAAGTATCCAATGTACTCAGCCCTACTATGAAGCTAAATTATAGCTTTCACTTGAAGGCTATAACCCAACTATACCACAGGACTTTGGGGAAAGGGCCAAGGAAGGGGAAGGGAGGGGGGAGGTTTAGGGGGAGGGAGGGTAGTGGGTCAGGCCACATCTATGGTGCATATTTTTATCTATAAAAAAAATTAAAAAAAAAATTAAAAAAAAAAATGGGCATATGGGGTGGTGCCTGTGGCTCAACGGAGTAGGGCACCGGCCCCATATGCTGGAGGTGGCGGGTTCAAACCCAGCCCCGGCCAAAAACTGCAAAAAAAATAAAAAAAAAAAAGGGCATATGTTCTGAAGAGGTCATTCTTTTTCCATAAAAAGCCCCCAAAGAAACGAAACCCAGAAACTATGCTAAGGGCCAACAGGTATATGAGAGGTACTCAACATATGGGTAACGAAAATTGTGACCACAATGAGATGTCACCTCACACTTGTTAAGATGGCTATTACTAAGAGACAGGAGGTGGCAAGTGTCAAGGGCATGAGGGACCCTTGGAGAAAGGGAAACCCTTGGAGCTGTTGGTGGGCATATAAATTAGTGCTGCCATAATGGAAAACAGTATGGAGGGGCCTCAAAAACTAAAACTGGAACTGCTGTGTGGCCCGGCCGTCCCTGTGCTGGATGGACACACCGAGGAGAGGAAGTCAGCACCTGGTGGAGGTATATGCACTCCTGTGCTCAGGGCAGCCTTACTCCCCACAGCCCAGATAGGGGACAGCCTGACGTCCATGGATGATGACAGATAATGAAACTGTGGCAGAGACATGTAGGTATCAGAGAGAGAGAGAGAGCGAGAGAGGGGGGTGGGGTGCTACACACATACAGGAAAATTTTATTCTTGGAAGGAAATCCTGCCAATTTTGACAAGAGGGGTGAATTTGGAAGACATTATGGTAAGTGAGATAGGCCGGACACAAAAAGGAAAATATTGCATGATGTCACTTATGTGTGGAGTTTTTTTTTTTTTTTAAAGAGGAACCCATAAAAGCAGAGTAGCATGGGGTTCCTGGGGGGAGTAGGGGAGGAGGGGGGAGGGGAGGAGGAGGGGCGGAGGGGAGGTGGAGGGGAGGAGGGGAGGTGGAGGGGAGGAGGTGGTGGATGGGTGCAGACCCGGGTCTGAGGCACAGCGAGGGCCTGTGCTAATACTACGGTTTGGGGTACTGACATTTTGCCGAGAGATTAGACTGGGGGACTCTTACCACTCATCCCCACATGGGGTCACTAAGTGAGGTGACGGATGTGTTAATTTGCTGGACTGTAGTAATCATTTCACTGCATATTAAAAGTACTATGTTGAACGCCTTACATATGAACAATAACAAATGAAGAGACAAAGTGGTCACGTCACCTCCTCCCTTGGACTGGAAAGTCCCGAGAAGACATTGACTCCTTAATCTCTGGGCTGTTTCCGTCAGTGTGGGAGAGTAACAGCCCTCCTGGCATTTTGTAGAAATGGGAGAATTGATTTAAGAATTGGGGTAGTGAAGACAAACCACTTATGTTCAATTACTGTTCCTAGAACTTAGGAGCTGAGGCACCTTAATAATTTACTTTTATGCATTTAAATAAATTTTAACAAGCACCAGATTGTGAAAGATACACGTGTTTGCCTTAGATAGCTGAGTGGTTTCCATCTGTGAACAGTGGTAGTGTTTTAATCTAAGCTCCCGTAAAACTCTAGAACTGAAGAGGCTCTTTCCATCACTAGCTTTTCCTCTTTCTTTGGAGGCTCAGAGGTACAGCTCAAGCCCACAGAAGGAAGGGGACTTAGTTGTGTTTTATTCATTTGGGGAGTTTTTTAGTTGAACAGAAGGTGGGGGAGCTTATTTTTAACTCCATTTGAAAATTTGTGTGGCACAGGAGTCACCTAATGGCAAAAGGAAGGAGAAACTGATAATGAAGGTTGTATTTTCCTAATAAAAGTCTAGGCTAAGTGTCCTTGCCCGTGAAGAGCCTCAATTTGCCCGGAGGTACCCAGGGCTCCTGTGTTTACCCAGGAACAGGTGCACAACTGTACCAGAATGATCACAGAGACTCAGCACCAAGAAGCATGCGTGCCTGTGGTGTGGTGTGTGCATGTGTGTGCCTGTGGGCATGTGGAGTGTGTGCACACTTTTATCTGTGGACATGTGGGGGGTGTGCATGGGTGTATCTGTGGGTGTGTGGGGTGTGTGCATGTGTGTGCCTGTGGACATGTGGGGTGTGTGCATGTGTGTGTCTGTGAACATGTGGGGTGTGTGTAAGCATGTGTCTATGGGCGTGTGGGTTGTGTGCACGAGTGTCTCTGTGGGCATGTGGGGTGTGTGCACAGGTATCATGGGCATGTGGGGTATGTGCACACATGTGTCTGTGGGCATGTGGAGCGTGTGCACGCGTGTGTCTGTGGGCATGTGTGGGTGCTAGGCTGGATTTGGAGCAGGTTACTTGAAAGAGAAGTGCTGTATCCATTGTAATCAGTTTGGCCATCTGAATTTCCCTTCCTAATCAATTGAAGTACTGCCTGCCATCTGGCCATCTTCAATGTAAGATGAACATATTTTAGTAAGTGTGATTTGATGTTTTCATGTTGCATTTATTCCCATAGAAAGTTTCTCTTCAATCATTTTTAACTCCATTAGTATTTTCTTTAAGTAAGACAATGAACTTGTTTTTGGAGAGTTAGCCGCATTTGAATATGTGTGTACATGTGAGGATAAATGGGGTTTAAACAATTACCATCTGTCTATTTTATTTACATATTATTTAGAACAATCACTCAGTGTCCACATTAAAAAGACTTGGTACAGATGATTCAGATTTTTTAGGAAGCAATTCTTGTTTAACGTCATCCAGATCATTTGAACCAGAATGTCCTCATTTTGACTCAATTCGCTGAAACCTCTCGGTGGTACTTTAGGTGAGTTGAGGAAACAGGTGAGAAGTGCCTGTGGCTGGAGCCTGGAGGCCAGGCCTGTGCTAAGCTCCACGCTCTGTGTGGTCCTGAGTCTTCTCTGCAGGGAGCAGTGGGTGGCCCCGTCTTGGGGACTCATCTGGTTGGAGGGAAACCACCGTTCACAGCACTGGTCAGATCACAACCAGTCACGACGTGTCCCTCTGTTGCTGGACCCTGCTCTGCCTCCCCAGCTCGGGCACACCCTGCCTTTGGGCATCTGTCCACGGAGCTTCTGGAGCAGATCAACTTCCTCCTCGTTTTCACTGTTTCACCAGAGCTTCTGGGGTGACCACGTACGCCATCTGCAAACCAGCACACCTAAGCGTGCAGAGAGCGCCAAGCCCAGAGAGTGCCAAGACCACATGAACCAAGAGGTTGGTGACCTCCAGAGCTGCCACCTTGCACTTTAAATGGAAAGTAGTGCTAAAATAGTTAATGAGTGAGGTCAGTAAAACCCGAAGGCATTCTCTGGTCAGAATCCTTTGAACTTTATAAAATGTGGTGTTTGCACTTGACTTTTTAAACATGAAGCTTGATGAGAGAAGTCTGAAGTGGAATGCTGCTACTTTTTGTACAACATTTGATTTAAATTCAGTTCCTAGAAACCTCGGATGAGTGTGGTTCATGTATCAAAGCACTGAGCTGAATTTATTGCTCCTTAAATACACAGTGAGCTTCCATGTGAATGAATACAGACATTATCTGGGGAAAGTCTGTTCCCTAAAGAGCAGTGAGAGGACACGATATATCAGACTCCTTGGCATGTTATGCATAGTAATAGCCCCCAAGTGCCAGTGCGAGGTGATGTGACTTGGAATCACTAATTGAAGAGCCTCACTACTTTTAAACAAGATCTAACATCTTTAAATCTGGAATTCCAGCAATTTCTCATACTTCAGTTGTTTGTTTTTCCTTTTATTTCCTTTTTTAAAATTCTAAGCAAGCTCTTTTTCTTGACACAAAGAAAGTGGGTAATTTTTTTGTTTGTTTGAACAATAGAAATCTATTTCTCACAGCTCCAGACATTGCAAAGTCCAAGATCAAGGTGCCAGCTGACTCTGTTCCCTGGTGAGAACTCTCTCCTGGCTTTTAGGTGGCAGTCTCCTCACAGGGGAGAGAGAGAGAGAGAGGAGAGAGAGAGAGAAGAGAGAGAGAGCGCCTTCTGGAGTCCTATCTCCAAATACAGTCACATTGGGGGTTAGGACTTGAAAGTAAAGAATTATTAAGTTTCACATATACCATTGTAAGATGCACCACAAATGTATTCTTAGTAAATGTAGAATGTAAATGTCTCAACACAATAACTGTGAAATTGCCAGGAAGGCTATGTTAACCAGTGTGATATAAATGTGTCAACCGGTCTGTGAAACTAGTGTATGATGCCCATGATCATACCAATGTACATAGCTATGATTTAATAAAAAAAAAAAAAAAAAAGAAATCTGGATCATATAACACAGAGTCAGCCCTAATGGAAATTGTGAACTGTGTTGGATTAACATTGCTATAACAGTTATAACATTTGCATAACAATCATACAAGATATAAAAAATAAGACAAATTGTGTGGAGAAAGTGGGGTTATGTGGAAACACCATACTTTTGGACAATTGTTATCTAATATTGAACTGCTCTAAAAATTAATAAAGTCCAGTGGGTTAAAAAAAAAATCAACTAGTTATTAAAATGGTGATTAGTAGGATTATTTTAGGTATCCGTTGCTAAGACCCTAAGGAAGGAAAAAGCTTGTTTGCAAAGTTGAAGTGACCAAAATGGGCAGTGTGGCCAGAACACAGATGGGGATGGGGAGACATGTGCAGTGTTAGATGAAGGTAGAGGAGACACAGAGGTCAGTCCTGCATGGCTCTGTGGCCTAAATAAGCAAATCAATGTTTTCTCAAGTATGATAGCGCATTGGTAGATTTTTAGGTACATTAGTCATGTGACCTAATTTAAACTTTAAGTTGAATTTGCATACATTTAACAATAAACTTTTACATACATGTATTTAGGAATATATAGGATATATAACCTAACACTTCCAAAAAAGAGAGAAAAGAGGGAGAAACAGAGAAGAGAGAGAGAGAGACAAAGAGAAAGAAAAAGAGAGAAAGCATGCAAGTGTGAATGCCAAAAGAAGAACAATTTTGAGGAATCTGTAAAAGATAGGGTTGCCTTGACATTAAAAGCTTCCATCTAAAGCCAATTTAAATGCTTTTTAAAATGTTAGAATTGGTTTCACAATGGTTTAAACTCAAAACAAATAATACAAAAAACTGGTGGATGTCCTAGAACAATATACTGATAATTGGTTGTGGAAGAGTAATTGTATCCCTGAGTATTTCACACCCACCACCATGGGCAGTGATCTTTGATGTTACTATGGTAACCACGTCCCCTATGTGGTATAAGACAGTGAACATAATCCATGGATGGTGTGTGTGTGTTTTCATTCTTTCACTCACTGGTTATGATCAACCCATTCCCAGAGAAACAAAAATATTAAAAGTAGGCCAAATAATATCCCTGCAATGTCTTTTAAGTGTTCAAGTGAATGAAAGAGTCACAAGTCTCTCACTTTAAATCAAAAGCTGGAAATGATTAAGCTCACTGAGGAGGGCATGTAAAAAACTGAGATAGGAGAAAAGGTAGGCCCCTGGCATCAAAGAGTTAGCTAAGGTGTGAATGCAAAGCAAAAATTCTTGGAGAAAATTAAACATATCATTTTACTGAATACATGAATGATAAGAAATCCAAACAGCCTATTGTCAATATGGAGAAAGTCTGAGTGCTCGGAATAGGGAATCAGAGCAGCCACAACATTCCCTCAAACCAAAGTATAACCCATAGAAGGCCATAACTCTCTCCAATTGTATCAATTTTATGAAGGCCGAGAGAGGTGAGAGAACTACAGAAGAAAAGATTGACCCTTGTTGGTTCACAAGATTTAAGAAGAGAGACCATCTCCATAATACAAAAATGCGAGATGAAACAGCAAGTGCTGATGCAGTAACTGACACAAGTGAACTAGAACATCGAGCTCTGATGACTAGAGAAAATGACTAAACAAAATAACAGGTTTTAATATAGACCCAGCAGCCTTATATTAGAAGTCATTTAGGGCTTTCATTGCTGGACAGAAAAAATTAATGCCTGGCTTTAAAGTTTTAAAGAGGCTTATTCTCTTGTTAGGGATTAATACAGATGGTAACTTTACCCAGTGCTCATTTACCAAGTCAAAATTCTAGAGTCTTAAAACTTCTGTTAAATATACTCTGCTCATATGATATAAATGTGACAACAAAACCTGAATATTGGTTTATGGAACATTCAGCATTTATCATATATCTAAGGCTCATTGTTGAGACCCACTGCTCAGACAAAAAGATTTCTTTCAAAATATGACTGCCCATTTGCAATGCACTTAGCCATCCTAGAATTCTGATGGAAATATACACCAGCCTGGAAGGACTTGGAGAAGCTGTTGTCTTACTGTATGTGCAGAAATCAACACAAACATTCAATAAAAATAAAGACACAGGGAAATATATTCTAAATAAAAGTACAAGATTAGTCGCTAGAAACTGACCCTAATAAAGTGTAAGCATCCATTTTTCAGCCCATGAAATAAGACATAATTTTTACTTTCAAGTATTATTCTTTAAGAAATACATTTATAATACTATAGCTTCTTTGTATAGTTGGATAATGATTCCTCTGATGGCTCAGACTTTTTTTTTTTTTTTTTTTTAATGAAAAACCTTTTGGAAAGGACTCAACATTTTAAATGACATTAATATCATTCATGAATCATGGCAGGAGTTCAAAATATCAACATTAATAGGATTGTGGAAAGAAGTTGATTCCAAACCTCACAGATTACTTTGAGGGTTTCAAGACTAGTGAAGGAAGTAACTGAAGATTAACTGAAAATAGCAAGATAACTAGAATGAGAAGTAGAGCTTGAAGATGTGACTGAATTGCTGCAAACTCACAATAAAATTAAATAGATGAGTTGTTTCTTATGGATGTGCTATATAGTAGGTTTTATGTAATAAAATTTACTCCTGCTAAAGATGATGCTAACCTTGTCAAAACGACAGAGAAAAATTCACAATAGTTCATAAATTAAGTTGGCTGAGCAGCAATAGGATTTGAGGAAATTGACTCCAATTTGAAATGATGTTCTACTGTTGAGAAAGGTGCTATCAAAACGAATTGCATGCTACAAAGAAATATTTTATGATGAAAGATTTATTAATCTGGACATATTCATTGAATTATTTTAAGAAATTATCAGAGTCACCACAACTTCAGAAACCACCACTTGGATCACTCAGCAGCCATTGATGTGGAGTCAATACTAGCCACTAGCAAAAACAATATAACCTGCTGGAAGCTCACATGGCCGTTAAGAATCTTAGGGAAATATTTTTAAATTTAGTGCCTTTTTAGACATAATTCTATTGCATTCTTAATAGACTATAGAATAATATAAATATAACTTTTATGCACACTGGAAAACCTAAAAAAACAACAACAGTGTTTTATGCTTTATTGTCATATTCACTTTACTGTGGCAGGTTATAATTGAACCCACCATATCTCTGATTTCTGCTTGTGTATCTAATAACCAACAGTACCAGCATTTCTTAGACCACTAGGGGCAACAGGAAGGAAATCAATGGTTTGAAAGAACATTTATTCTGAATGAGTGTGCGGAAAATTACCTTTTCTTCCCTCCCCAGCTCAGTAGAGAATGAGCAGGTGATAAATGGCAACTCCCAGTTTCTTAAAGAGAAGAGAAATTGGAGCAAACATACAGTAGCCCATATTTTTTTATTCCTCTTTGAGGGACTGGTTCCAGTCTTATCTGTCTTTGAGCACTGATGGTACTTGGGATACTGTAGTCTCCTGAAGTCCCTAAAAACCAAGATAGCACCCTAAAAGAGCAAAAACATTTAAGAGACAACCAGAATCTCTGGATTGCCTGGTAGGTGAGATTTGTCTCCTATACACCAGCCTGAAAGGAGTAGGAGAAGCTATTGTCTTTTTGAATGTGCAGAAACCAACACAGAGAATCAATAAAATGAAAAGTCAACCACGATCTCTGGATTGGCTGATAGGTGAATCCATCTCCTAATCAGCAGCCTGAAAGGACTGGTAGAGGCTATTGTCTTTTGTATGTGGAGAAGTCAACACAGAGAATCAATGGAAATAAAGACACAGGGAAATATATCCTAAATAAAAATATAGGATTAATCTCTAGAAACTAACCCTAATAAAGTGTAAACATTGAGTCACCTACTAGTGAATTTTAGGAAATGGTCAGATAGATGCTTACTGAGGCCATGAAACTAATTCATAAGCAAACTTAGAATTCTCATAAGAAAATAGAAAATATTTTAAAATACTAAATAAAAAAGAGAGGTGAAAAATAGAATAACTCAACTAAAAATCCAAGAGGGTTTCAATAGCAACTAAGTCAAACAAAGAGGAAAAAAATCAGTGAACACAAAGACAATTCTTGGAAATAATCTAGTCAGAGGAATAAACATAAAGGAGAATAAAAAAGACCAAATATAGCTTAAGAAATGTATGGAACACCATCAGTGTACTAATATTTGTGCTTTAGGAAAGTTTCTGAATGATAATAGAAATACAAGGGTATACAGATTATTTAAAGCAATAATGGCAGAAAAATTCTCAAATCTAGGAAAGGAAATAGAAGTCCATGTCAAAGCTCAAGGCATCATATGATGTCTGACAATTGAGCTCAAGGAAGCTCAAAGACATCATATGATGTCTGACAATTAAGGAAAGACAAGAAAGTGCATGAACAAAGCTTATTCATGAGACAAATTTCTTAAGAGCAGGCTATGAAAAAAGTGGTAAATAGTGCATGGAATATGAAGAATATGAAGAGCTACAGGTTCTATCCTATTTTCCTCCTGACAATAGAGAGAAATGATGCCACCCTACCTTTTGATTATGTCTTCATAAAGAAAATGAAGACATTATTTGAAGACATTAATGAAGACATGCTCCTCATTCCCTCCAGAGGAGTATTTTTTTGTGTACAGGCTATTTCAAAACTAGAATAAATAGAATTTGATGTAATTGTTTTGTTCTACTCTTCCAAGTCTGATAAAGTTCTCAAACTCATCCTAGAAAATGTGCTTTGAAGGGTGACAGAGGCCCTGACATCAGCATGTAGCCTTCCAAGGGGAGTACTTCGAAGATGACCGTAGTGATAATATTCAGCAATAAGGTATGTAACACATTTCTAGGATGAGCTCCTAATCTTAATTGTCTGACCATGTATGTTTTCACTGCTTAGGTTGTATTATCAATGTATATTAGGAAATGAATTATACAAAAATGCAGTTTAAGATTGAATGCAAATAACATTCCAATTCTACTAATTCAGTTTATGTTTCTTCTTTTGACAAGGAAAGCAATGTACAATCAAATGTACAATCAATGTACAATCAAAAATATTTTTATTTAGAATGAATATTTCTTTCTAAGGAAGATGCAAAGCCAGCACAGGAGCCACATTCTCTTCCAGGATGTGCAGAAGCCACCACGAGATGAGTGGGGTACAACCCTGGAAGCAATGGAAGCCACTGTGGCCCCGAAGAAGAACCTGAACCAAGCTTTTTTTAATATTCATGCCCTGGGTCCAGCCTGCACAGACTCCCATCTCTGTGAATTACTAGAGAGTCACTTCCTAGATGAGGAAGTAAACTCATCAAGAAGATGGGTTAACACCTGACTCATCTCCACAGGCTGGCTGGCCCCACGCTTGGCCAGGCAAGCATCTCTTTGATGGGCTCACTCTCAAGCATAACTAGAAGGCTGTGCAGTATGACAGCTTTGTGAGAAGCCCCTCTCAAATTATCAGGCCCTGCCTGAGCCCCTCCCTTCAGAGCAGCATTCTAACCACCCGGAGTCCTCTCCCAAGCCTTGAACCAAACGGAAGTAAAGCTTTTTGCAGAAAACAATAACATCAAAAACTTATTATTAATTTTTTTTTGTCTAGTGATGGAACTTCACTATATTGCCCAACCTAGTTTTGTACTGCTGGCCTCAACTACTCTTCCTGCCTTGGCCTCCAAAAATATTAGAATTATTGGCATGAACCACTGAGCCAAATCAATAAATTATTGTAAACTGGACACTCATGTGAGCATTCTATGAGTCAGGTCAAGAAAAAGAAATTACCAGCCTTCTGGAGTTACTGCAACAACTACCTGACTAAATAAAAATAGTAACTCAATTGATATGGTAATAAATTTATTTTACTTTTTTCTTAATTTTACTAATTTCTTATTGTAATGTGGATCACAAAACCTACTGTTATGTTTCTGATGGTAATCAATGAACTGAAATTGCACAGCATATCATCTTTTGCATTTGAGGTTCTGTAATAACCATTATATTTGTATTCATATATGGATTCATTCATGTTGTGTAATGATACGGTTTATTTTTGTGTGTGTGTATATTCTACCATATGTTTACATTACTTTATCCATCTTTCCTGTTGATGGATAACTTAATTGTTTCTACATTTTTTACTATTACATATAATGGAGTTATGATCATTATTGTAAATATCTCTTGGTAAATATCAAAACTCATTTTTTGCTGATTATATTTCTAGGTGTAGGGATGCTGAGCAGGAGAGGTTGGATGTGTTCATTTTTAGTAGATAATGCTAAAATTTTTTACAAAGTGGATGTATTGATTTTCTCTATCTCCAGCAATATGATAGAGCTACCCTGTTCTACACCTTGCCATAACTTATCTTGTCAGCCTTTTTCCTCTTAGTAATCTCATGGATATGAATGATATTACATTTTGTTCTAATTTATATTTCATGGTCTTGCACTTATTGGCCACTCATTTTTTTCACTCATTTATGAAATACCGATATGCCATTTTCCTACTTTTATTGTTGACTGGTAAGAACTTCTTATATATACTAAACACAAAGTCTCTGTTTTGTATAATAAGGATATTTTCTCCCACTTTGTAGATTTCATTTTCAACTCTGAATTCTGCCTTTCAACATCATAACACAATCAAATATATCAGCCTTTTCCCTTAGGATCTTCCCTTTATTGTCTTCTCTTTAAATTTGTTTTCTTCTAAAGCTCAGGAAAGTCCTTTCATATAAAGTTGTAAAAGTCTTACTGTTTTGCAATTCTTATTTATTTAAAAGTGCTTTTACATATTACACCAGGGATTTAGAGCTTGAATGCCCTGAAATAAATTTGAATTGCTTATTTTGTAGAAATAAGGTTAACCTCTGTTAGTCTACTTTTTCACAATAATATATCATTTCCTTAAATTTTGATTTTCATGATTAATTAAAGATTCTTCAATGATCTTTGCTTGGGGGGGGGTAGTGGTAGATATGTGATTAAATCAGAGGCAAGAAATACAGTTTGGATTTTGTCAAAATTTTCTTTCTTGGGCAATCAGGACATATTGAGGTAAGTAAAGTGTCTCATTTCTGCTGCAGTCCCATGGAAGAATAAAACATTTCAGTTATATTGACACTCCTGCAACATAATCAATGCATTCCATAATGAGCACAGACAGCAGTGTAAATATCACACTGTAACACATGTCAGGGAAAACAATTCTTAAAAAAACACCCATTTTCTCTAATGTGTTTCTATAGGAACTGAAATTGGATGTCAGCCTGATGCCTGTAAATAGATTATTTTTGAATCTGAAGCTGTATGCCAAAAGAAGCCATCAGTTCTCAATCCTGAACAAATCATGCTGGATCATAAATAGGGGTCAATAAATTGATCCAGTTATTGTGTTTTAGTGCCTAAAGTGTCTTGAACCAACATCTTGATCTAGTTTCTAATTAAATTTCTAATTCTTTATTTAAGCACATAGTGAAGAAGTCACCTTAGTTTTCAGGTGAGAATGTGGACCTGAATTAATTCATTTATTTGTTTGTCATTAAATATACATCAAATGCCAAGTCAACATTCAGTGCAGTCACTTGGTTGCACATGAAGGTTTCAAAAGTGTCTACTATTGCCCTTAAAGATTTCTTAGTTTGTTATAAGCCTATCTTTAATGCCAGAAAATTGCATTCCCAACAATCTGTCAGAAATTGTGTGTGGGCATGTGTATATACCTACTTACTGATGAGGTTGGTCTTGTTTCTGTGTGTCTCAAATAAATAACAAAAATTAATAATGGCTGGTAAGGCTCATGTAGAGTTGTAAAAGATGAAAGTATAGGACTTCTTTCATTTTTAAAAGTGATTTTATAATATTTTCATTGTACAAGATAAACCCCCAGATATTTCACAAATCCAAAAACACGTAGAAGAACTGTATGTTTAAATATTTTAAAACCGTTGCCTTTTTTTGTGAATTTGTCTGTGTAGACATAGTAGTAACAGCATTGGTAGTGGTAGTTAATCAGTAGCCCAAAGTGAAAACATTATATTTAGGTAGCCACTCAGATTATTGAATTTTCACTTTCAAAAACTAAACCTTTCTTTCCTTCCAAAAATATTAACATCACCCAATATAGCATGTTCTTTCATAAATTCAAAACAAGAAATGATAGCTTATTTAAGTAAAATTGGAAATATATGATTTATGTTATATATCCAGAAAGCTTGGGTTGTAATCTCGGCTCTGTCTATATCTCACCTCAGAATTCGAGTTTGCAGAAGACCATTGTCTGAACATGTAAACTCTTATCTTTGGTGAGACGATAACTTATGCAATGCTTGGCATCACCACAGAGTGAATTACAAGGCCTCAAAAGAGGCCCGTGTATATGAGGGGCACTATAGTTTAACCTTTTTTTGTTTTTTCTCATAGCAATTCCATGCTTATAAATACCTGTACAGAGAAGTGTAAGACTAGAAAGATAGAGCTTTATTAATATAGGACTAAGATTGCTAAATATATGAGAGTATAAATAGGATGAATAGGGTTATTTTCTCATATTTTCTCATAATAGGGTTATTAGCAAACGAGTTGTTACCTGACTTTCAGGTATGTGTGAATAACCTGAATGTTTAATAAAACTGTTGTTTTGTTCCATATATAATGTTTCTGATTCAGTGAGTCTGCAGTGAAGCTGACAAAATTGACAATATAGGGGCGGCACCTGTGGCTCAAAGGAGTAGGGCGCTGGCCCCATATACTGGAGGTGGTGAGTTTAAACCTGGCCTCTGCCAAAAAAACTGCAAGGAAAAAAAATTGAGAATATAGATAAGCAAACTAGGTGGTAGTACCAAACAGGTTTTAGAAAAACTGCAAGAAAAAAAAAAATTAACAATATAGATAAGCAAAGTAGGTGGTAGTACCAAACAGGTTTTACCACTTTACTCAGAGAAGGTTAGAAGCTATAAAACTCTAATTTCCTAAGACTAATAAATCCATGTATAAAGGACTTAGGCAAAATGATGGAAAGTATTTTGGAATTGTTGGAAATTTGGAATTGTTGACCTATAAGCTAATTTTTTAACATCAATATCATTTCCTCCTAACAACTAACAGTTCCTAACAACTGTTTAATATTAATATCTACTCATCTAAAATGCTTTACATGAATACAGATAAACCAATGATCTAAAATAGTAAATTGTTTTTCTTAAAAATATTTTTCAACCAGACAATTGTCCTATTTCTGACTTTTATAACCCCTTCCACCCTGGGCCAAGACACAAGCTGCTACATTGATTTAGTTGTTGAAATATCCCTCTGTTTTTCCTGGCCTTGTTTTGCACTTATCCATCATCTTGAATAATATTTACTTTATTTACTCATATAACTTATTGTCAACATTCCTCTCTCCTCATTAGAATGTAAGCTTGAGTAAGCTTTAGTACACAGTTTTGCTAGCACTTAAGAAAATGCCTGGTACATAATGTGAAAGCTCAATAAACATTTTTGAATGAGTATACCTGAATGCACTTTTTCTGGACTGACCAAAACAACAAAGGAAAATTTCCAGTGTAACAATAATTTCCTCATAGAGATACTAAATGTTTTCATAGCAGTCATGATTTATTATTTTTAAAAATATTATCGAACAATTAACTCTTTGTTCTGAAGAGTACCCTCATCCTTATTCTTGCTCCTATTGTCTGCTCCTCCCCATGGCTAACCTCCTTTATTTCCCTACTGTTGACTCCTGGACAGCACTGGAAGAGCTTATGTACATATTTCCTATTTGGATATAGCCACCTTGCAGGTAATGGGCTGTTTATACCATAAATTATTACTCTATTGTATAGAAAGAACCCTGATAGGAATACCAGCTTTTTGCCAATTTCCCCCATTGTCCTGCTGCAGCACATTCACGGTTACTGTTATTTTCCACAGGGTAAATGTATGGCGCCATAAAGAGGAAGGAGATCTGGCCAAAGCTCTGCTGAAATTAGCCAAAGATCTATCTCATTGGCTACTATTATTCCTGCTACTTATCAAAAATACTTCATATAAAGTTGCTTCAAGATGCCTTGTCATTCTATGGATAAATTTCAAGTGACAATTTTTGAAAAGAGAGAAAGAAGCCATCTGTTGCTCATGTCAATCAGAGTCCACTTTAGATTGATTTTTCCAATTACTACTTAGGGTTAACTAGAGCAGCATAAAACTGTCTCAGTCCTTTGCAAACATTTGTATCTTGCTCTTCTTTTTAAAATAGTCTCAGAAATTTCCTGCTTGATTGTCTTTGTAGAACTTATTATTAATTACTTTTTCATCATTGCACTGGAAGTCACTTCTACTTTAATAAATAACAAAATTTATTATTATTTTGTTATTATTATTATTATTTAACATTATTATTTAATAATATTAAATAAATATTTAATATTATTATTTATTTAATATTTATATTATTATTTATTATTTTGCTCAAGTAATGGTTAAACATACATTTTATCCCAACTACATACATTGATTCCAAGATATAATTGGAATTATATGGCTCCAATTTATACAATGTTTACTTGTGTTCCTTATTCTTTTAAGAAAGGTAATTGGATTATATAGTCCCTATGATTTGTTTTTGTTTACTTTTCATTTTTATCAAAATATTGTTCACATATAGTTTAACAAGGCAGAGTATCATAAGGTTCTCTATAATTTCCTGCATCAAATAACACTCACATTTCAATTTCCATAAGAAACCACTTTTAATTCTTTATCTATTTGGATATGAAAATAGCTATTACCAAACAAATTTATAATGCTAATTTTTCTACACTCATTATCCATTGTGTTCTGCTATAAGGACTTAATTCTCTTACATTTCTTAAAGAGAAAAGATGCATTATAGATAAGTGTTTGATATCTTGCAAAGCTGAAAACAAATCTCAAAACATTCTATTTTTGTATTTTATTGCTAGGATGGCTGTATTTATATTTTTCAGTTGCAAATAAATTTATCTGGATTTTTTGAGGCATTAATCATTGCTCTTCCAGCTTCTTTTGCTGCTATTGAGAAATCCAATGTGATTTTCATTGTTACTTCATGTGCAGATCTGACCATTTTTTTCTTACTTTGGAATGTATTATTTTATCCCTATTGTTGTATATTCTCACAAATTATGTGTTTCTGTTTTTTTGTTGTTGTTGTTTGTTTTGCTTCGTTTTGAGACTTCGTTTTTTGTTGTTGTTGTTTGTTTTGCTTCGTTTTGAGACAAGTCTTATGTCGCCCTTGGTAGACTGCAATGGTGTCATAGCTCATAGCAACCTCACAGCAACCTTGGGCTTAAGCGATTCTCTTGCCTCAGCCTCCCAAGTAGCTGGGACTACCTGGACATTTTCTTTTTGTTGCAGTTGTCATTGTTTGTTTAGCTGGCCTGGACTGGGTTTGAACCTGTCAGCCTTGGCGTATGTGGCCAATGCCCTCCCCACTGAGCTGTGGATGCCACCTGTGTGTGTTTTCTTAATTATCAATTTGAACATTTGGCTTACATATTTATGTGGAAACTCACATGCCTTACTTTTGAAATTATATTTTTATGTACTTTTTTGATAATGTTTTTCTCCCCAATTTTTGTTTTTTCTACTTTCTATAACTTATGTTGGTTAGACTAATTTTCTTTTTTTAATAATCATTTTTTCTAAGTTCCTAATTGTCCTAATCTATTGTTTATGTGATGTTTTCTCAACTCTACTATTATTTTTAAGTTTTTGTTACTCTCATATTTTTTAATTTTCAAAGACTTTATTGTCATAATATTTCTTTTTAAGAATAAACTGGTTTGAATTAGGTAAAAAGACCTGCTTACTTTCCTGAGTATGGTAACCACAGAATTTACTTGTTATTTACTCTCTTTTTTTCTTTCTTTTTACTTTGATGTATTTGTGTGTGTGTGTCATGGTAGAAGTTTTGTCAAATATATTTTAATCTTTTGTTGAGTGAGGCATCCTTGGTGTGAGGCATATTTGGCAGTCTTTCTTATTTTAAAAGGAGTTACTATCTCATCAAATTCCTCTGAGCATGAGTTGACTTGGTCAATATCTCAGTTTTACTGCAGGGTGGTAACAAAGGGAGATAGCTGAGATACTTTGATGAGTCTTAAGCATCTGTATTTGGGAACTGTGCCCCACAGGGATCTCTTATCTCTTTCTTTATGAGGGAGGGACTAAGTAATTCTACCTTCTAGAAACTATACCCTGAGTGCAAAAGGATGCTAGAGAGTTTTTCTTTTCATCCAGATTTTCGCTTATCCCTGTGGTTTAGAATAATGACTCACTCTCACATGCTGTGCAGAGTGTTCCTAAATCCATCTCTCTGGTTGGGTTTCTTCATGGAGTAGAGCCCCACTGCCCATTCGGCTACTGTGAGGCAATTTCCTCTATGGGTGGGTGCGAGAAGAGATCTAGAAATTGCACTACTCCTTATATCCACTTGAAAATAATCTTTATACAAATATCTGCACCACTTCATTACTTTCTCACAAAGTAGGTTTAAAGATTTTGCATATAAAAATTAGAGGATGCTCAGCTATATTTGAATTTCAGATAAACTGATTTTGTTTTAGTACAGTGCTTGTGTTCTGAATGAGATAGGTTCTGTAGGTTTGTTCTTAAGTTGAATTTTAATGTAAGTTGGAACAGGAACACGTACCCATTAATACCCTCCATTTGTCAGTGTGAGTTGTATGCCAGTCTGAGGTTTGTAACTCAGGGACTTGCTGTGATAGTCTCTGCTCTTAAGTGTAAGTTGTACATAAATTGAATGTTTCTAATTCAGGAACTCCCTATATGTATAAGTCCCATGCAATATTTGAGATATGCTTCTGATAAAAATGTTCTTTTTTATTTTCAAATTTGATTAGTTGTCTTGTATTATACCTGGCAACCCCACCAGAAGCATCAGTTGCCTTCAATTTTTACCTGTTCTTGAGTATTCTTTTGTGCACTGAATAGAATTTTATTAACCATCCCTTAATTCAGCATCTAGACTTAATTTTTTTCTACTCTTCAGAAGTCAGATAGTGTAGTTATTTATATACTCCCATCTCCTAAGATGTTTTAATATATTTTGCCTTCTTTCTATTCCTCTCTATTATATATCTTCTGATTTATTTGCTATCTTTTTGTTTAAATTTTTGAGAAGAGTGGCAATAAACAAATGTACTTCATATCACAAGATTAGTGGGTGGTCCTTGTAATTATTTTAAAACTTTGAGATTTAAGTTGTGAGAAGTTCCAATACCTATTTCACTTTGGGAAAAATTGTCTAGAGGCAGATTAATAAACAGAACTGACATTTTGTAATGCTAGAAAAAGATTTTTTAATTTTAAATGTAAATTATAAAACACCCACAACCTATGATATCTTTTGCTTCCACGTCTTATTAAACTATTTGAGGTAAATAAATACTTTGACTTGTTAAAATTGTTTAAATAAATTTGCTATGCATAATGAAATTATGTGGTACATATGCGTGGATATTAGAAATAGTTTTAGTATGCAAACTTCTTGTCACACAAATAAGGATGAAATAATAGTTTCAAACTTGATGTCAGGATGAATTTCACACTGCCAAAGACAGCATTAACAACAGAAATAGCTTTTCGTTGTAGTAGACTGATAACCAGGCTTATAAGAACTGTCACAGGTTCTTAAGGGAAACGCTGGGAGAGGGACCATCTCCTGGCCAGGATGGAGCTGTTTTGTGGCCTGGAAACCAGCCCTCAAACAACTGAGTGCTTTAAGATTAGTAGCTCATTAGCAAGCAGGTGTTATACCTTGAACATTTGTGGTCCATCAGGGTGAGAGTTCAGCGGGTGGGGAAAGAGCACCTTTAAGCACGTGATTCTCCTGCGTGGGCTCCCTACACCTGTTGGATAGTGTTTCAATAAGTAGCTGCTGCAGAGTTAGTTCCGGGGCATTCCTGCAGCCCTGATGGAGGTTACTGGGTGGCTCGGCACTGGCTACATAGGGACATTGACATTCATACATTCAGACCTTATAAACCCAAACATATACGAGTATTTTTAGTAAATTAAATGGAAAGATTGTTTTATTTGTCTCAAGGAGACATACAGTGCACTCTCCAAAAGACAAATAATGAGTCTTGAAACACAGCACAAGATTGAGCACTTTTCAAATCAAAATTGAAGGCAACAGGCAATGCATTGGATTTTCTTTTACAATAACACGTTGTTCACCTTCTATCACAGTAACAAATATTATAATCTATACTTTATAACATTATATCTTCCATCTATTTTTGCTGGTGTATTTTTAAGTATAAGATAGGTCTTAATGTTTTTGTTGCACAATTCACTGTTAAGCATGCAAAGTTTCTTAAGCGTGTGTTTTTCTCCAGAGAAAATCTTGGCTCTCAATTGTCATCACAGATACAGAACAAATAGCACTATCAGTATTCAGTTCAGGTTCAGAGAAATATAAATTATGTGATGTTGAGCCTTCTGGAGGTTTTAATCATCTCTCAGAACCACCTGTTCTTAACTACAGAGACAAACACAATTTACGTATTTCATTGTATTTTTTTTTCCCCACACATTTTTTTTTTCTTTTAGATAAATTTAAAAATGAAGAATAACATGACCGTCCTTATGAAATTATAGAAAATATCTCATACTCAGATAATCATTATAAATTCCTATAGTTAAATAAAAAAGCACTTTGACCACCAATTTTATAAAGTTTATATCATAACTTTTTGGCTAACTTGTTTCTGATCAGTGATGGAAAGTTTCTAATTCCTAGTTTTTCTTCAAGAGAGGAAAAGTGCAGTTTCCCTAAAAACATATTCTTTTTTCTTTTCTTTTCTTTTTTTTTAATTTTGAGACAGAGTTTTACTTTGTTGCCCCCGGTAGAGTGCTATGGCGTCACAGATCACAGCAACCTCCAACTCCTGGGCTTAAGCGATTCTCTTGCCTCAGCCTCCCCAGTAGCTGGGAGTAAAGGTGCCCACCACAATGCCCAGCTATTTTTTTGTTGCAATTTGGCCGAGGCTGGCTTCCAACTCACCATTGCCACCCTTGTTTATGGGGCCAGTGCCCTACCCACTGTGCAACAGGTGTTGCCCTGGGAAAATATTTTTAAACTAAGGTTTTAATATAAGAAATTGTAAAAATTGTTTCTAGCTTTTTTACCTTAGCACTATTTCAAACATTTTTATGGGATTATTTGTCTTTTACATATTTTTATGTTTACATGGATGGAACTGAAACATTCTTTTTAGCAAAGTATCTCAAGAATAGGGAACAAAGTATTCAATGTACTCAATACTACTATGAAACCAATATGTAATCACCTACACATTCATATGAACAATAAAACACAACTATGGTCCTGAAATTAGGAAAGAAGAGGAGGGAGAGGGAAGGAGAGGGGAGAGGGCAGGAGGAGGAATGGTATTTGGTGGGACCTCACCTGTTGTACACAATGCAACCGTACATTTCAAAATTATTAGAAGAGTAGAGTATGAATGTCTTACTACAACAAATAAGTGAGGTAGATAGTTATGTTAATTAGTTTGATGTAAGCATTCCACATTGTATATCAAATCAGCACATTGTACCCTGTACATGTACACAGTTGTGATTTAATAAAAAATAAATAAAGAAGCATAGTATATTTTTTGAGGTTTTATTATAAAGTCTAAGCCATCTGCTAGTCATTTAATATCATTTTTGTGTAAATCTCACTATCCTGCACACATGGCAGATACTGCCCTTTTACAAACAAGGTTTTACAGGAGTTAATTAGCATTTAAATGTTTGGCAGTTAATTAATGGCATAGGAGTCTGAGCCAAATCCTGATTTATTTGAAATGTACATCACATGCAGAATGTAGTTCAATCAATCATTCATGCATTTATTTTAGAAAATGACAAATACTTATAAGTATTTAAACACCTATCTGCCTAGAGATTAGTAATAACAAGTTATAAAAAGAAAAGATGGGATGGTTTTAGACTTCTCTGAAAGCCTGTTGGAAATTATTGATGATGATTAAGATTGAGACTTTTTTAATGATCTTGAAGAGAATAAATTTATTTATTTCTTGAAGAGCTGAGTCATAACATGGAGGAAATACATAGATACATAGATAAGATAGAGATATATTAACAGAGAGAGAAAGATGTTTGGAGTAACTACTCTGCTGACTCAGGAGACAGATGTTTTCATGAAATGAAATTGCCCATATGGTGCCTCTTACAGAGACTTAAGCAAAGATTTAAATTACTTAACTGCATTAATTACTTTTAACATGCTTTTGAATATGACACCATTTTGTGACTAGCCATAAGGAGGCACAGATTTTATTAGGGTAATATTAAGCAATTATTTGATGCCAAGCATGATCTTAGATACTAGGAATACAAGGATTCAAAAACACCACCAAGAGCAAATAAAACATCCTCCTTGCCTTCATGAAGATTTCAGTTCAGTAAACAAATAACCACACCAATAGCTATAGATTCACAATTTTTATGAAGAGTATGGAGGGAAGATAACAAAACATTTTAAGTAAAGATGACAGAAAGGAAGCATTTTAGATTAAGGAGGAAAAAGCTATGTTAAGAAATTGACATTTAGGTACATGACTGATTGAGTACGAAGAATTAAAAAGCCCAGGAAGAGCTTTCTGGGCAGAAGAAACTGTGAGAAAATACCCAAGACATAAAACAAAAGAGAAAACATGGTGTGTAAGAATCAAGGGAGGGATGTGCCAAGAAATGAGGCAGCTTAGGTAGGAGAAAGGTGTCAAAAAGAGCAAAGCCTGGTACTTTACTTTTCTGTAGACTTTCTCTTCTACCTGTCATTTGCAAAACAATGTTCTAAGTCCTAGGGATAAAACATTGCACATACCCTCATGAGACTCTACATCAGTAGGAAATAAATAGCTAATAAAATTTCTCTCTCTCTCATATTATATGTAAAGAGATATATAGATGATAGCTAGATAATATATATAGCTATATATAATTATTTTTTAATTAAACCAATGATACTGAAGCAGTAAATTATAAATGATTTCAAAGATTAAGCCAGGAATAAATGTTGGACTTTATTTGAATCTTGTATACTATTCCAAGTGTGTTGGGAAGTTTATAGTTTGTTGACTTCAGGAACATCATCTGATGCAAACATAATTTTAGATAAATTGCTCTGTGAAAAAATAGGCTCTAGGGTCCAGAGTGACAGCCAAAAGACCAACAATGATCCTATTACAATCGTGGAGACAGAGGTGATGGTAGGTTGTTCTATTGTGGTAACAGCAGAAGAATTTAAGAGAAGAGAGATGGTTGGATTTAGAATATATATTTTAATTAGGCCTGATAAAATTTTATTATGAATTGAATGTGAGGAATGAGAAAAAAGTACTAAGTTTCAAAGGAACTTTATTATGAAGGGAAGCACCAAATTATAGCAGTAGGTGTTAGCAGATGTGTGATTGTGGGTCTTTTTTTTTATTACTTTAAGAGGAAAATTAATAAGCATGTTTGACAGCTGGTGAGACTGATTCCCTACAGAGAAGAAAAAATATTTATTTAAAAGAGAGAACGGAGATTATTGTAAGTAATGGTTGAATACTGGTTAAGACAGGAGAATGCAGTTAAGATTGATTAAATTTATCTTAAATAATAGTAAAAATATTCTCTGTTTAATTCAAGAGAAGGCAGAATGCAGATGTATATGTGATTATTAATATTTGGAAGATGAAAAAGGTAACATTGATTATTTGATTTTCACGAATTTCTAAGCAAAGTCTTTGGCCAAATGAGTGGCTGCCAGTGGTGTTAGAAATTGAAAATAAAATTTTAAAAATGTGAGAAATTTTGTTTGGAAAGAAGAATAAATTGCCAGTGGTATAGAATGAATGAGGTTACTATAAAGATACTAGAATATTTTTTGGAGCTGGTTAACATTGCAAAAATATTTACTTCCCATTTAAATTTAAATTAATATCCCTAACACTCTAAAGCTGTCCTGTCAATATGAGAACCACTAATTACATGTGCCTATAGAGCATTTGAAATGTAGTTATTGTGTTATTTGTGCTTGTGGTTGTGTGTGTGTGTGTGTGTGTGCACATGTACTTGCTTACTTTGTGTATTGTGGACAGAGAGGATTGAATTATCATGCATACTGTATGCATATAGCACTGTATTGAAATTATATATGAGACTTTTTTCATCAGTGTAAAATTTGAGAGAAAAAGTGTCAAGGGATCAGTAATTTAGAAATTGAAACAAATATATACTCATACACACACACAAGTACATAGCAAGGAGGAAAATTGGCATTAATACACTTATTGAGAGTTTATAAAGGGTTAAGCTCCCTGTGTCGTATGTTTTATTTGTCAAAACTTTTGACAAAGTTATTGTTATCCCTTTTTATAATAAAAGTATAAGGAATTGAAGTTAAAAAGCATAGAACCCATAAAGTGACAGTCATCAGATTGGTCAAATTCAAAATGAAAGAGAATCTTCTGCAAGCTGTGAGACCAAAAATATCAAACAACTTACAAAGAAAACCCATCAGACTCACTAAAGACTTCTCAACAGAGACTGTATGAGCAAGAAGTTATTGAGACCTCATGATATTTCCAGAAATGCAAATACTGAGCAAATTTGTCAAGACCAGACCCGTCCTGCAGAAAATACTCAGAATTGCATTATATGTGGATTATCACAGTGGACACCAAGCAGTGTAAAATGACTGAAAAGCTGTAGTTTAGAGCTCTTACAAATACAAGTATAAGAAATAAAGCAAAGCAATAGGTAATACCCAACAGAACAAATAGAACATCATCCCACATACCAATTCTATCAATTAACATAAACAGTTTGAATTCATCACTGAAGAGACATAACCTTGCTGAATGGATAAAAATAAATAAATAAATAAATAAATAAATAAATAAATAAATAAATAAATAAAAGCCAAGTATATACTAACTTAAGAAAAATATCTAATCTGCAAGGACTTATTTAGACTTAAGATCAAGGGATGGGAAAAAATGAAAACAGGTGTAGCCATTCTCATATCAAATAAAACTGATGTTAAATCAAAAATAGTAAAGAAAGACAAAGATGGTTCTTATATAATAATAGATCAAGTCAAGAAGAAGACATAAAAGTCCTAAATATTTATGGACATAACATAATGGCACCCAGATCACTAAGGCAAATTAAACTAAATCTGAGAAAGGAGATCAAGAGCAGAATCATGATTGCCAGGGATTTCAACACTCCACTGACAGATTAGGGCAGATCTTCTAAGCAGAAAATAACTGAAGAATCACTGGACTTAAATGGAACTCTAAAACAATGAATCTCACAAACTCTTACAGAACATTCTACTCAAAATCTATTGAATATATGAAGTTAAAAAGCATAGAACATAGAATATATGCTCTTATCATCAGCATATGGAAAACTCTCAAAAATTGATCATATCTTAGCCTACAAAACATGCCTCAACAAATCTTTAAAAAGCCATGTATCTTCTAGGACCACACTGGAATTATACAAGAAATCAAATTCAAGCAAAACACTTAATTCTACACAAAATCACAGAAATTAAACAACCTGCTTCTCAACAATTATTGGGTCAGTAATGAAATCACGAATGAAATCAAAGGATTTCTTGAATGACAAATTGATCATATGAGATTCAGCAAAAGTAGATTTAAGGGGACAATCCATAGTCTTCCTTAATTGACCACACGAAAAAGACAGAAAGAGCACAAAGTAATAATCCAATGACACATGTCAAGGAACTAGAAAATGAAAAGCAAACTGAATCCAAAGTCATCAAAAGAAGATAAATAACTAAGGTCACAGCAGAATTAAATTACATGTAAAACAAACAATAACAAAAATTATAAAAGATCAATAAACAAAAAAAGTTGAATCTCTAAAAGATAAACAAAATTGATAGATCTTACACTACATTAGCCAGGGTTAGAAGATGGATCCAAATAAGCCTACTCAGAAATGAAAAAGGAAGTATTACAATTGATAGCACAGAAACACAAAACATCATGTGTAAATATAGTGAAAATCTCTACACATGTAAATTAGAAAATGTAGAGGAAATTGACAGATTCCTGGAAACACACAAATATCGTTAGAATAGTAATATCAAACCTTGCTGATAATGACATATAACATGATATAGATTTGCTTCCAGTATAGCTTTCAGCTAATCATTATCCACCTTGGTCTCAGGTTGTCCATATGGTTTACTTTCAAGATGAAAATCTCCAAAACTAAACTCCTCAAACCATCCACATACTGTGTGCTCATTAGCCACATTCCTAAACATTTCATTGATGTTTTGAGCTGACTGTGTTGCATTGGTTCTACAATGGAATTCCTATTTGAAAATAACACAATTTTTTGACTTGTCCATGGTTTCACAAAAATTGTTCTAAAAAAAGAAAGATAATCACAAGCCAAAATGTGTGTTTGAAAGAATGAGAATGCACCATCAAAATAAAAATAAAACAAGAAATGTCCAAGTGAAATATCAGAAAACTCAACTGTCAAACTTAGTACTTAAGGAAATTGGACATTTAATATTTAGCAACCTTAATATAAGAATAAGAGTCTTCACAGTAAAGGAAATACTCATCAAAATGAAAATATAACCTATGGAATAGGAAAATATTTTAAAACCATATATCTGGCAAAAGGTTAATAGACAAATAAACAGCTCTTATTAATAAATAAAAAACAAATCATGAACCCAACTTAAAAATTGGGATAAGACCTGAATAGAAATTTTTTCCAGATAAGGTATTCAAATATCCAAACAGGTATATAAAAAGGTGTTCAGTATTACTAATCATTAGGTAAATACAAATTAAAAGCACAAAGATATAACTTCAGACGTGTTGAGATGAGTATTACTAAAAAAAAGACAAGAGTTAAGAAATGTTGGTGAGGATGTGGAGAAAAGGGAATACTTGTACACTATTGGTGAGAATGGTGATCATACACTTTTCATGTAGATATTGTAGAAAACAATATGAACATAACACAAAAACTTTATAGTAAAACTATTATATGACACAAAGATCCCACTTCTAGATATATATCTATCCAGACGAAATGAAATCAGTATTTCCAAGAGATATCTGCACTCCCATATTTGTTGCAGCATTATTTACAATAGCCAAGATATGAAAGCAACCTAAATGGTAGCAATAGAAGAACTAACAAGGAAAATGAAGGACACACACACATATGTACATGATGGAATATTATTCAATCCTGAAACAAAAGGAGATTCTGCTATTTGTAAAAAAAATTGAAGAACCTTGAAGGGCATTTTGGTAAGTGAAATAAGCCAGATATGGTAAGACAAATATATTTTTATTTCAGTTCTATGTGGAATCTAAAGTAGACTCATATAAGCAGAAAGTAGAACTGTGGTGTGGAGAGCAGGCTGTGGGATGGAAGGGCCCTCACAGCCTGGGGAACATTCAGGGAATGAACCCCCAACTGCTTCTCCTCTGTTCCCAAAACAGCCATGTTCCTTTCTTCATGCTCCCTCTGTCAGAAGTCACAGTAGTGCTTTCTTTGTCTAGTTAACTATGCAGAAATCCTTGATATCCCTCCCTTCTTTCTCCTTGTCATATGCTAACAAAGTTGAGTGGAAACCATACTTTAATTCTTCCTTTGTTTTGTTAACTACATAGAGATTCTCATGACCTTTGACCTCTCCCTTCTTACTTATTGTCATATGTTAATGAAGTTGAGTAGCAACCATTACAAGATGATTTGTCTCTATTTGAGTCATTTACAGTTTCCAATCATATTGTAAGACCAAAAATATGTCTTTTGTTTATATTATTCCATGTAGAGGATCCTATATAGATACTACAAAATAAAGCTGATTTTGTGCTTAGGTGCTGGCTGCAGCCATCAGCTCAGTCAGTGCTCCTGATCCCATCCTTTGTTTCTGTGTCTTCTCTTATGCTGTATTTTCCTCATTCCCCATCAATTCCACTCTGATTTGCTCCCCTTCACCACACTGGTTCATGACACTATAGTTGTCAGGGTGAAGTGAGGAGCAGGGCAGTGTCAAGTAGGATGGTAAAATAATAGTCAAGGGGCACAAATTTTTTGTTATATAAATACCGTATATACTTGAGTATAAGCCGAGTTTTTTTGGCACAAAATTTGTGCCGAAAAACCTGAATTCGGCTTATACTTGGGTCATACAGGTTTATTTGATTCGGTGGGCGTGCACCTAATCAAATGCACGTAGTAGTCTCCAGTCGTCTTCTGCCATCTGCTTGAGGGGGCGGTGCTTAGCTCAGTCCACAAGTTGAGGCTGAGCTGAAGAGGTAGGCTTGATTACCTGTTAAGCTACGGTTTTCTACACTTTATTTAAAGTTTTAAAGTTGTTGTTGCTAGTTTACAGTTTTTCTTTAGCAATAAATATTGAAAAGCTACTGATTTAACCTACTGATTCCTCAATTATTGTAATTGTTTTGGGTATTTATTTTTATTTTTGAAATTTACCAGTGGCTGCTGCATTTTCCACCTTGGCTTATACTGGAGTCACTAAGTTGTCCCAGTTTTTAGGGTAAAATTAAGGGGGTTGGCTTATACTTGGGACAGCTTATACTCGAGTATATACGGTAACTGTAAATAAGTTCTGAGAATACAATGTGACTATAGTAATAATACTGTATTGTATACTTGAAATTTGCTGAGTATACTTTTTTCTACACACATACACACAGACAGACAGACACACACACGTAACTGTGTGAAGTGATGGATGTGTTAATTGGCTTAATTGCTATAATCTTTTCACAGTTTATGTGTGCATTAAACTATCATGTTATATACCTTTAATCTATATATTTTTCTATCAATTATACCTTCCTGAAGTTGTGAAGGAAAGGAAATAACAAGCTGATTTCAGAATTATCTTTAGATACACCTGCAAAACAAATGACTAGCATTGAGTGAAGAGGAGAAAAGACTTGTGTAAACAATTCTGATCCCTTGGGCATGGGCTTTTATGGGTGACTGGGTCATGAACTAGGCCAAGCCTTCACACTGAGTTCAAGACAACTGTTCTTTGAAGTTGTGCATTTTCAGGAACATTTCTTCCTTACTTTATAGGCTTTTAGACATGAAAATCTGTTGGATGACATGCAACTTACCCTTTCAAATCTCCTCAAGGACCTTGGGGGATTTTTCAGCCATCTGGAATTTGCTGTCATGCTGTGATTTCTGTAGGTTTGTTTAACATTTAATCTCTCTAGTCACATTTTTTATCTTCTTTTACTCTATGCATAACTTTTTCATTATGCAGTCTTTTTTTTTAACAGTGGATCAAAATTGCTCAATTTAATCACAAATGTGACTCTAAAAAGACTCAATGTCTTAAAAGTTATTCCCTTTCTTCCTAACACTCTAAAACATATTTTTGGATGCATCAAATTTGTTCTTCAGAAATTCAATCCCATTCTCCTAAGGAAGGAAGGATAAGGTTTGCTGAACCCCACATACCTACTTACATTCTAGGCTATGGCCTTTTGTGTGTCCATTTATTTTGTTTGTACATGTTATATATTCAATTACATCACTATTACATTCTTTTGCACAGTAGTTCTCTCAGAATTCTGTTCATCTCATCACAATGCCACTTCTAGAAATGGACACTATTCTATAACCTAGTAGAATCCTATCATAAGATGAACAGAATACTCAGTTTCAACACTCTGTTGCCAACCTGACTTAAAGTGCTTCTCTTATCTAATAATTCTGATCTTTTCACATTCAAGGGGAACTATGGTTTAGGCAAATAGGTTACACTTCATCTGCAAAAAGTAGCTACCTTTGACATATTTGAATATCTCACTCTTTCTAATTAATTTGATTTATTTTTCCATCACCCAGGCTAGAAACCAATTGACAATGATAGATTTTTCATCTTTGTTCTATCCTGCCTTTATATTTACATTCTTCATCATTCATTAATTAATTCATCATCATTCATTCATTCATCAATTATTCTTGAATGCCAACTATATGCTGAACACTATGATACAAAGGTGAACATAAATTTACACAAATATTAAATAGTAAAAGAGAAAGTATATAATTTTGAGGTGAGGATTCAAAAGCACCAAAGCTATGAATGAAAAATTTGAAGTTGTATAAACTTTAAAAATATTTTATATGAAGAAAAGAAAATTCACTCTAAAGCAACTAAAAGCAAGGAAGAGTTGCATTACCAAAATTGTAGAATAGAAGCATTCTGAATCCTCTCTCTTCCACAAAAAAACAAAGTAACTATCCAGCACAAGTTTATCACCAGCAATATCCCAGAAACAGAATTTAAGGTGAAGTTGAGACAACCTCTGGAACTGTAAAGAAGTTTACAAATTTTTTATTTTTCTATCTGCAGTTCTCCTCCTCACATTGCCAGGCATCACACCCCAAAACTTGCTCTCAGACTTAGGGTTTCTATACAGGACAAAGTGAGATTGAAACTGAAAGCCATATTCTTCATCTTCATCTTTCGGTAAATCATTCTATAAATACATACACTGTCATCCAGGCTTTGTTGTTTCATCTACTTAACACAGACAGAGAAGGGAACCTTAGGATTTTCAGAATGGTAAATGACCATTGCCTTGAACTTAAAATAACCAGCTGCATTAGTCCTTAACAAAAAAGTTAGGCCGTTCTTTGAAGATTTGAAACCAGACTTTGACTTCTCTCCAGCTATTGATACAGGGCTGGTGGCACCCCCCACCAGCACCACTCGAGCTAAGGGGAAGACCTGCCCTCTCCACTCCAGTACAGGTGGAGTGTCAGGGCAAGGGGAGGTGAGGGCTGGAGAGCCAAGTGCATGGAGAGGGGCAAGAGCCATGGAAGTCCACAGGTCCCTAGTTAGTTGAGGGAGCCCACACCACAGCCTGCACTGCTGCTGGAGCCACCTCTACTTTCCCCTTATTTTGGGGTGCAGTGCTGCTGGCGTGAGGCTGCCCTCTTGGGCAGGCACACAGCTTCTGGGGCTGGGAGTGGCCCCAGTGCAGGGTTCCCCTATTCAAGGCTGAATAGGGAAACCCCTATTTCCTAGGCCTGGTCAATTTCATGTAAGTTTCCTAGGCCTGGAAAATTCATGAAGGGAATGCTTGACATTTTGCCTCAGAAGAAGGGACTGTATCCATTCATTTTGTCAATGCATTCATTAACTTGGCCCCAATGTAAGGGACTGTATCCATTCATTTGTTAGGCTATATAGATACCCCTAGAGACTCAGGTAGAGGGCAGATTTTTTCAAACTTGGGTTTTTCCCTCTGCCAGAAGCTCTCGTGCTTTTTCTGTAAAATAAATCCTGTCTTACCACCCATCTGTGATCGGTAGATTTATTTATTCAATCCCCAAGACCAAGGACCTACTGACGAAGAAATTCTGGTGACACTGTGAGAGCCTCAATGGCACCTGTCAGTGTTCTCTGCAGTGAAATAATCCTAACGCAGTTTTCTGGAGCTTCTTACACTTGCAGCTTCACCTTGTACTTTTATGTTATGGAGGTGGCTTCTATTTTTACATCTCATGTACCAACCTCTGCTAGCCTCACTGTTTTTTTGCAGCCTCCTTCCCTTTATTTATAGAATTTAGGAGACTAAGGGCCTTGCTCTGGATTAGGCTTTAGCTGCAGGTAATTTTGTGGCTAGTTTAATTGAGACCCCTCTAAGTTTCTTCCTATTAACAATAAGTCTATTTTCTTTCCTCCCATTCTTGTACTTTTAATTTTCTTCAAGAATTTTTTCCTTTGCATTCACAACTTTACTGTTTGGTACAAGAAACCTTCCTTCAGACTTACCTAAGATTTTGACATACTGTCTTCCCTAAGTTTAATTATTTCTAACTTTTGATTTTAGGTGAGAGGTGATGTGCTTCTTCTGAAACACTTCCTCTCAGGGTTAGTACTTGGCCTAATTTGCGTATCTTTGTGTCTCAAGGGCTAGGCAGGCCTGAGAAGAGGAAAGGAAATGAAAGAGCCATGTTCAGAAGAGGGTGAGAATACACATGACCTACATCAGTTAAGATCTCTGGTTTTATGGGCACAGTTTGTGATGCCCCCAAACAATGCCACAAGTAACATCACTGGCCATAAATCATACATTATTACAACAGATACAGTAAAAATTCAAACCTTTTGACTAATAAAAAAATTACCAAACCAGGACACAGAGGCACAAAGTGAACACCTGCTGTTGGGAAAGTATTTCCAGTAAGGCCTACCTGATTCAAGATTGCATAAACCTTTACTTTGTAAAACATGCCATATCTGCACAGCAAAATAAAGTGAATGAGATATGACTGTATATTTTCAACCTATCACATAATTTCTATTTCTTTAAATTCTTGCACCAGTTACACTCTGGTGCACATGTTTCACCAGACTTAGACAGTCCCAACATCACTACCTAACATTTCTCATACTTCACCAATCAGTACCTACATTTTTTTTATCATCACCAACACTAAGAACTGTTAAAAAATAAAAAGCGTAGCTCGGTATGTCATTGTCATTTTGTTTTTAATTCTCTGATTCCTAAAGAGGTTGAGCACCATTTTATGTCTGTTGGCTATTTGTATAAGCCTATTGGTAAACTGATGTTTTTTGAGTTTTTTCCAGTGTTTAATATATTATTTTACTTTCTTTTGATGAAAGTAGAATTAAAAACTAATTGTGAAAAGTAACAGTATTAATTTTTTGAGAGAAAATATAGAAGCATTTCCTCAATCTACGAGTAGGGAAGGATTTGTTGAACACTGTACAAAAGGGAAAGGAAAAGACTGATAGAACAAAATGTGAAATTAGAAATTTTGCCAAAAGGTACTTTGAGGATTGTAAAAATATGACAGAGATGGGAGGTGTTAGTTGGAACTAATATAACTGAAATAAGTTATTGATATTCATTTTTATTATTTTAATCAGTTAGGGAACACCACTTTTAAAATGTCAATGAGGAAATGGATTGTCCCCTGGAATATCCAAGGTGCAAGAGATGTTAGATTTTCCGGGATGGAAGAAGGAGAAAGAGGTGAATGAGGATCAGACATGTAACACTGCCTGATGGCTCTCAGGGAACTACGACTTGGGGATAGACGTTGATTCCATATATTCCCACGTTTTAGTTTTATTGTGTTTTTATATTAATAGGTTTTTCTCCCACTCATGTTTTGCCTTTACTTGTCTAGTTTTCAAGGAAAATGATCACCTCTGAAGAAGGACATTGGCAGTTTATTAGGAAAGCCCTTCTCCCAGTTTTAGGAGGCTGGCTCACAATAGCTGCTTTTTTTCTCTCTTTTTTTTTTTTTTTTTTTAATTACATACCAATCTTTTCCTTCTTATACATTTTGAGACATAATTTGACAGATTGTTCTATAATCCATATTTATCTTTAATATTGTAGGACTTACATTTCACATATAGATTTCAAAAATTTATCATGGCCTATGGTAAAGAATGAATCCAATTTTATCTTATTTCTTATACAAATATTTAGGTGTTCTAGTATCCCTCTAGTATCCCTCACACTAAAACTCAGTGTGAGTTTTAGAATATGTTTTCTAATATGAAATATTTTGTAATATATCTAATGGAAGAGTGGAGTACCTGATGCCTCTGGAAAGCTAACCCCCCTGATGGCCAAAGCCTTCCAGCCCTAGGAACTTTGCCCCTATTTGTTCCACTGCTATTCTATGGAGATGTCAATTTTGGTGGTGGATATGGTAGCCTCGCAAAGATCTTCACATTCGAATTCTGAGAATTTACTAATATTACATGGCAAAGGGAAAATGATCTTTCAGACATTAGCATTGAAAATTAGATGAACTTCTTAATAGGAGAATCGTCCTGAGTTTTTTAGATAGGCCCAATGTAATTACAAGAGTCTTTAAAAGTGGGGTGGGAAAGCGAAGAGAAGGTCAGAGTGATGTAATAAGACTCCGCTCTGGGGTTAGATGTGGAGATGGAAGATGTGGTGAGGATTGAAGGAATGTTGACAACCTCTAGAAGTTGGGAAAGATATGGAAATGGATTGTCCCCTGGAATATCCAGAAACACTTTCCACTTGAAAGTTTGAGTTTAACCCAGTAAGATTCATCTTGGACTTTAAACCTATAGAAATTAAGGTAAAAAATGTGTGTTGCTTTAAGAAATTAATTTGTGGCCCTTTGTCACAATGGTAGTAGAAATTAATAAGATGATCATATCATTTATAAGCTGAAAATATTTTTGCTTTTATCTTGTAAAATTTATATATCGTAGTCATGTTTTGGGGACAAAGAGAGTTCTTGAACTTAGACATGACTTGATTATCTTGACTGAAAGTGTGGTGTGGTTCTTCTGCTACATCCTCTGAACTTGTGAGAAATGTAGCTAAGATGCTATTTTCCTGTATTCCTCCCAAGAAGGCTAATATCCACCTTTTTACCATGTGAAATGATTTAAGGTCGGCCCTTTTGCTTCTTTGTACACAGTGGCACAGCAGTATGTACTGCCTTCCTTAAATTTAACTTTTGCTTTCATTTAGACATTTTCTATGTTTTTCTTGTGGGTTCCCTCTGAATAAGAAGAATTAATGTAGTTGCTTATAAGTGAGCAAAAGATATCTTTTGCTGTTCAAAGATAACCTTGTCTACTCTGATTTGGACAATAATACATCAGGGGCATTTTTCAATCAGACTAACAACTAATCCAGGACAGCATTCACTCTGTCACGATTCTGCCAAGATTCACTTTAGTAATGTATCTTATAGCCATATTTAGTATATAACACTTTCCTTTAAGTTCTATTTTTTAAATTTATATTTTATATTTCTTCAGAGCACCAGCAGTATCTGCATCACCAACCACAGTAATTGTGTAACATGAACCCTCCAAAGAATATTTCGATACTTTTCTTAATGTTCCCATTTTGGGCCTGTTAAATATGTCCATCTTTTATGTAACCACTTTTCAAAGTTTTCTGAAGTGTTCAAAGGCTTGTTCATCAGTTGTGCTCATTACATAACCCACGCATTGACAATATGACTCCAAACGCTTTATTGGATCAGGGATCACTCTGGAGAAAAATGACTTTCTTCATTTTCCTTTGAGCAATATTACACTTTTGGCTCTAGTAAAAACCTAAGACATCTTCCTTTTGAAACCTCTTCAAAAGCAACTAGACCCAGTTTAATTTCTTTTTCTGTTTCATATCTGTCTACTCTGTTCTCTTAAGATCTTAAGTATTCTCCTAAAGAATTCTGTCTCTTCTTCTGGTTTAACCAGTCTGTTTTCCTTTATAATTGTTTTATACCTACACTGTTTCACACTGCTCCTACTTTAAAATTAAAACTAAAGAATCATTTTTTGAAGCAAACTTAATTATTCTTTGATTTTATAAGAAAATATGATTTATAGAATGACAGTCTGCCTGGGACACATGTTTTAAATTCTCTTCTTAGCTTTTGGTTTTTCAGTAACTTCAGTAAGTTTTTTTTTTTTTTCTGAGTCCAAGAAGAAAGCATGTTTCATTCATAATTTGGACTCCTGCTCCTTTCTCATGCTTTATATATTAAACTGTGCCACTAGTTATAGTCTAAGGCTATGAAGTCTAAATCCTAGAGCTAGTCCTAACCAGGAACCTGGCAGAAATATATAGTAAAAACAATGAAAAATTATTCTCCTCACTAATGCTTAAAAATTCTTAGGCAAGCAAAAAGAGAATTTAACCAGATATTAGGGAAATTAATGAGGGGAGTCTGTTTTAACTGGAGAAATGGTATGTCTCTGTGTGTGTTTAATTATATATTCTTATTTCAGTCATGTATACAGTTTATTTATTTATATTTATTTATTTATTTATTGCGGTTTTTGGCTGGGGCCGGGTTTGAACCTGCCACCTCTGGTATATGGGGCCAGTGCCCTACTCCTTGTGCCACAGGCACCGACAGGTATGTGTGTTGTTGACAAGTAAGAAGAAGCATAATTCATCCAAAGCAAGGCAGTGTAGCTATGCACTGTCTTACATATTGCGACTGGGGGCAGGATATCGGGTGAGGGCAAGGAGAGAGAGCTGCAGAAGAAATGTCCCTGGGTCTTGTAAATAATTTTATAAAATTCGTTCTTTTCTTCAATATCAGTGACACGACCACAAACAAAACAAATATTCTAAGTAAGGAAAGTATATACATGATTATATTAAAAAGATCATTAGGCCATATCCTGAGAAATGAATTTAACACATACCCAGGAGTCAGAAAGAGTCATCTGGGTACTGGCAGAGTCATGTGGGTAAGGGATGGTAGCAGTCATTCCTCACATCACGTAGTAAAGATGGAATATAGGCAAGTAGATTGGGGAAAATCAAGTAAATAGAATCCACAAGAACTGAGAAAGTGCTGGACAAATCATTTTGTACCCAAACTGTTTACTGTCCTGTGCGTCACGCTAGACTGAAAAGTATGTGATAAACAGAGGAGCAGGTATCAATGTCTGAATGAGATTAAAAAGGTGAAAGTACAGTGAGTGAGAAGGGCAGAAAGAAGCAGCTCATAGTCAGAGCTTGCAATATTTGTCATTTCAGAGATGGAATCGTTTCGGGGATAAGTTCTTATATTAGCAAAAATATTTATAGACAGCAAGGAAGTGTGAAATGATTAACAAAAGGAGATTTCATACTGGATACTAGAAGAATTTACTTAAAACAGTTTATGTGTCCAGGGGATAATTCTAGTTGCATTGACCTAAACATATTTTAGGTAGAAAATCTGAACTGAAATAACTTTAAGAGAAATAAAATTTATATGAATATTTATCTTAGAGTGTGTGTTTGTGATACAATAGACTAAAATATTTCAAGTTTATTTGTTCCCACATAAACATAAACCATCAGAGACAGAAAAGAATGCATATAAGCACACAGACCCAAATGTTACACAAAACCTTCAGAATTAGGAAGGCCATTTTCTTCTTATAGAAGATTTTTGAATGATTATTTTACACATTAGAAAATGAAAATTGTCTGTTTTGTTTCAACTTTTCCATCAGGCATTCAGTTCAGCTGGTTTTATAAGTGGTCATTTGAATCTAGAAATTTTTCTACACCAATTAGAAAAAAACAGTTTTCTCCACAGTCTACAGGTGCACTCAATTCATTTTTATTTTATACCATTACTGATGACAAAGTCAAGCTCAGTTTAATTTAGAAAGGACCCAAGAAAGAGTCTATTTCAGCAAAAAAATGAACTGGCATTATTGGTACGTGTCAAACCATGCTTCTTCTAAATGATTTTCTAAAACTGGTTCATTAACTTGTTTTTGGAAATTGTGTGCTGAGTGATGGGATATCAATGACTTAGAACTGCTTACTTGGTTCATTTGCATATCGTCTGGGTAAACTGAATTGTCTTAAATGAAACGGTTTTTATTTCTACTATTCTCTGGGCTCCGTGAATTTGAATGTGTATGAACACAATCATAATTTTTTTTCTAAAGTTAGTGGCATTTAGTTTATTTTCATTTATGATATTTGATAGAAGATGTTTTGACTTTAGCATTCTAAAGCACAGGTGAGATGGAAATAGCAGCAATTCCTAGAATTAGGAAGATGATGTGACTAAGGAATGAGTGAGATTGCTTAATAATTAATATACTCATGAGGCGGATCAAAAGACTGTGGCAAAATTATTTTGATGTAAGCGTTGGGTTTTATTCATAGCACCAAAAATGAGAAACCTTTCCTCCCACCCCAGAATATATAAAGTTGGAATTTGCAATTGCATCAACTATCTCTAGAGGTTTAAATTTCACTTAGTAAGTTTTCTAGAAAACTTGCTAAGCTTGTAATGATTATAGTAAAGGTGAAAGGAAATTTCAGTACCAGTAGGAGAATCAACTTAGACGTCAGAGAGAGAAAGTTTGTTTGCCGCTCTTTCTTCCTTCCTCCATAAGTGTTGTCTAATCACTTATTAAATAACAGACACTATATCCAGCACAGAGACAATTTCTCTAGCAACTCAATCTACAAAATATTCACCAAGACAATTTTTGATGGAAACAACAAAAATTGGCAGACAGAAATCTAATTTGTTGAGGTGATAGGATTTTAAAAGTTTGAGAAAAGGGACAAAGTGATGCCCTTCACTTAATTGTACAGCTACTAAATGATGATATTATATTACATGTATTAAACATAATAGTTTCATCTTTAAACTACTTTCCTCTCATTATGTTAATAGAATAATTGGTTAGTATGATGTAAACACTCCAATTTGTACAAATAATCAACACACTGAAATTGGCATAAATGTATTTATGATCCATATGCAAAAGACTTAATAATTTTTTTTAAATGTAAAAAAAAAGAAAAGAAAAAAATATTTAATGAACGCTATTTCTACTCCATGAAACTTATTGATGCTTTCTTTGTGCTCTAGTATATGATCTATTGTAATGAGGTTTCTATGAGTTGCTGGAAACTTGGGAAGAAGGTATATTTTATCTTCCCACTGTGAACATTCAAGAGATATACTTTATCAGTATGTCTTTTAAATTGTTTATATCTCAAATTGCTTTTTTCAATGGAACTGTCTCAATTGAGAATGATGTTTAAGTCTTTTATTATTCTTATGTTTCTGCTTATTCTTGCATGTTCTTTGTTTTTCTGTTTAATAGAGACATCTCTTGTTATTTAGTAAATAAATAGTTTAGGATGGGCGCCCGTAGTTCGGTGGTTAGGGCGCTAGCCACATGCACCAGGGCTAGTGGGTTTGAACCCAGCCCAGGCCTGCTAAAAAACAAAAATAACAACAACAACAACAACAACAAAAAATAGCCAGGCATTGTGGTAGTTGCCTGTAGTCCCAGCTACTTGGGAGTCTGAGGCTGTGATGCCATGGCACTCTACTGAGGGTGACATAGTGAGACTCTGTCTCAATAAAAGATGAATGAATATGTAAATAAATCATTTAACTGATATCTGCATTTTCTAATATGCTTTTTACATTATAAACTATCCATTTTTTGTTTCATGTAATGTGTTTTGGCTTAAGTCTATTTTGATATCAGGAATAAATATCAGATATTAGTTTTATTTGACCTGTAAATATTTATGCATTTTGTTATTTTTGGTCTATTTAAATTATTGCATTTTAAGGGTGTCACTTGAATAAAACATAAAAGTAGATTTCATTTTATGAGCCAATTTTTTTTTTTTTGAGAAGAGTCACCCTGGGTGGAGTGCTCACAGTAACCTCAAATTCTGATGTCAGAGCTCACAGTAACATCAAATTCTTCTTGAACTATACTCCTGACCCGACGCAGTCCCCCCACCTTGGCCTCCCAGAGTGCTAGGATTATAGGTACCAGCCTCTACAGCAGGCCTTTATGAACCAATTTTATTTTATTTCTTCTTTTTATTGTTAACTCATAGCTGTGTACATTAGTGCAATAGCCTGTACCCATTCTAAGATGCACCATACATGTGGCCCCACCCAATACCTTCCCTCCACCCAAACCTCCCCCCTCCCTTACCCTTCCTTGGCCCTTTCCCCATAGTCCTGTGCTATAGTTGGGTTATAGCCTTCATGTGAAATCTATAATTGAGCTTCATAGTAGGGCTGAGTACATTGGATACTTTTTCTTCCATTCCTGGGATACTTTGCTAAGGAGAATATGTTCCAGCTCCATCCATGTAAACATGATCTTTGATAAACCAAACAGAAGCTTACAGTAAGGAAAAAGAATCCCTATTCAACAAATGGTGCTAGGAGGGTTGAATAATCACATGTAAAAGAGTGAAACTGGACCCATACATTTCACCATTTACAATATTCAAGATGGATAAAATATTTAAATCTAAGATACAAAACAATAAAAATATTAGAAAGTGTGGGAAAATCTCTTGAGGATGTTGGACTGTGGAAAGATTTTATGAATAAGACTTTAGCAGCAATCACAACAAAAAATAATAAACAAATGGAACTTAATTAAGCTGAAAAGCTTCTGTAAAGCTAAGGACAAAACAATTAAAGTAAAAGGACAACCTTCAGAAAGGTAAGGGATATTTGCATGGTTTGAGTCTGACAAAGTGTTGATAACTAGGATCTACGGAGAACTCAAATTAATAAACAAAAAAGAGCAAACTATTCCATCAGCAAGAGACATGTTTTTAGCAAGAGACATGAACAAAAACTTCTTGGAGGAAGATGGATGAATGGCTAACAAACATTTGAAATAATGCTTATTGTCCCCGATTGTCCCTGAGATACCACCTTACCCTGATAAGATTAGCTGGCATCATGAAGTCTCAAAGCTGCAGAGGCTGGTGTCATTGTGGAGAGGAGGGAACACCTTTCCACTGTTGGTGGGACTGAAAACTAATACAAGCTCTTTGGAAAGAAGTATGAAGAATCCTCAAAGAACTCAAATTAGACCTCCCATTTGACCCTAAATCCCACTACTCTGCATCTACCCAGAAGAAAAAAAAAATCATTTTATCATAAGGACATTTGAACTAGATTGTTTACCATGGTTTACAAGTGCCAAATTATGGAAACAACCTAAATGCCCACCAACCCAAGAATGAATTAACAACTGTGGTGTGTGTTTACCATGGAATACCATTCAGCCATAAAAAAGGATGGAGACTTTCCATCTTTTGTATTAATCTGGATGGGGTTGAAACACATTCTTCTCAGTGAAGTATCACAAAAATGGAAAAGCAAGTATCCGAAGTATTTAATACTAACATGAAGCCAGTAGACAATCTCATATATACCCACAAAAGAGAAAAATTCAAATCAATTCAAAGTGGGGGGAGGAGGAACGGAAGGGGGATGGGCACAGTTGATGGGCACAATGTTAGGGTGTATGGCATATCTCTTGGGGGCGGGACATAATTTTAAGAGGGACTCTACCTAACAAATCCAAACATTGTAACCTCTTTCTTTGTACCCTGAAATTAACCTGAAATCTAAAAAAAAAAAAAAAAAAAAAGGACATTAAAGAGAAAAAAAGTCTTTCATTTAAATCCAAGTTTTACCATTTATTATCCAGGTGACCTTAAGTTCTCCTTAAAATGAAAATGATAATATTGGAACTCACTGAACTTTTAAACAATCCATATAACTCACCTAGCACTGTGATTGACTCTTGATATAGTCTTAAAATTTGATTGGTATGATGGTAATCATTGATTTTTTCTTTTGCTGGGACCCATTGTTTGCTGCTCTGGAGTAATCACTGTCACTGGCATGGAATCCACTGCTTCTGCTCACACAGCATCCTCCCCCTTGCTGGTTGGGGCAGTCCACTGGTCTTCGGTGCTGAGCCTGAGCTAATCAGTGCACCCCAGGTCCTCTGCTGGAGCTGCGGGGACCGGAGGGTTGGCACCTTCTCTCCTTCTGAGAATGTAACACTGATCTGTAGTAACTATCTTTACCCAAATGTGAAATGACCCTGCCTGAAAACAAGACCAGCACAGAGGAAAGAAAAGCCAACAGATGGAGAGAGAAATAGCATCTTGAGGGCCTATTACCCTACTGATCAAGGTATGGATGAAGCAGCTCCAACCACTGGATTTCTGTTATATAGAGTGGGCATAAAGCTTGTGTGCAATTTCAAATAGTTTAACACAGTAAATTGCACATGAATTTTATGTCTAGCCTGTATGAGGCAAAACGTTTTTTTGCTTATGCTAATTTGAGTTTGGTTTCTAAAACTTATAATCTACAGAATGCTTTCTAATAAATGTATAAAGAGTTTGTTTGTTGTAAGGCTAAAGGGAAAAAGGGTTTTTCTGAGGTCCAATTAGTAAATAGACAAATTAATATCCAAAATGAAATGGTTTTCAGTAAAAGTATGAAAAGGGCACGAGGGTTATGAGGAAAGACTGACACGTCACCTTAGGGATTAGACTGGCAGTGGGAGCCCCTGTGCAGAAGTGGTCGGTGGAGCTTATGGCTCTGAAAACCAAGGGCAGACTTCCCCAGAGCCACTGAGAAGTGTTTGTGGTTACAGAATGACAGGACAAATTAAGGAAGAAATTAACACCTCGTCCAAGAAACAACCAGAAGGACTTATTGGAAGTGAAGGAGAAGGTCACTGTCTTCCCGTGCAAAGAAAATCGATACACACCAAGGACAATCACAGCAGGTAATCCCTGACAAGGGCACCCGCTTTGTACTGAGGAGTTTGTGCTGTCAAAAAAAGCTTTCTCCAAGAAAGATACATTACAATAGTTTCTTATGAGGACAGCATAACATGTACTTAATACATGTGATATTTTCTTAATAAACTATCATAACGAAGTATTTTATCAGATATGTGTTATATATAATCACAGAAATATTATTAAGCTACATATGTTTCTTTTTTTTTAAAGTAATTACAGGAGTGAGAATGATATGCCACATCCCCACTTCTCTCAGCTAGTTACAATTAAACACTTTAGTGAAACTAAATACCCAATGTGGAGAGCGCCGTAGGTAAAACACTTTGATAAACACAACAGGAAACACGATTTAATAAATACAACGGGAAACACGAGAGAACCTATTTTCCCCAAGTCCACAGAATTCTCTTGCAGACACCAGGATAACATGTGTCAGTGATTTTTCTTCCCCTGGAAATAGTCTACTGTTTATTCAATCTATTCTCTTTGTCGTCCTCAGAAATTATAACACCAGCATACATTTAAACACTTTTCCTTAATTAGTTTTATTTGACAAAAAGTGTAAGAATTACAATATTTAAAATAGGAAATACTCTATAACAGGACTTTATTTCTGTGATTGCAAAGACCAAAATAGATGCCCCTTTATCAATAAGATGGACCCTAAGGTTGCCTGTAGGTCAAGGGTTCAGGGCCCAACCGCCATGGCAAATTTCTAAATTCCTATGTCTACAAGAAAAACCACACTCTTGCAAACTCCCTGACAATAGGCGCGATGAGGCAAACGATCAGAACTCTGAATTACAACCCAGATGGCCACAGCTCTGACTGAACAAAGGATCAGCCTTACAAACATTCTTTTCCAATAAACTACTTCTTTGTGTCCCACAGGTTACCTTTCGACATGAAGACCCAAATTCCACCTCATTTTAATGCTAAAACCCTGCCCAAGGTCAACATGGGCAACACATTACATACATGTTTGCCCATTGCACATGCACTTGACTCCCCTTATAAACATGTATAGCTTTCCCCATAAATCTGCTGACTATGTGTAACTCTATTGGGTAATAGGAACCCTACGAGGCATAAAACCCAACTTGTCCTTCCCCTCTGAGAAGAGAGAGTACTGTTTTAGAAACTCTTTTACCAGATTGCAAAGCAATATACCCAGTAAGACTCTCCTTTCTACTATTTGGCCATCCTGGTGGTCTTTCTGGTGACATATCAAAAGAATACTGTCAGTAATAATCTAATATAATAAATAATGGCAAAATTCCCATTCATATGTTGCTATCAATATACGTAGACTTGTTTAAAAAACAAAAAGAAAACTTAGACTATTACGTACCTGAGCTTCTGGTTGTATTGCTTGACCTTTTCCAAGGAGGCTGCATTTATCTGGGCTTGAAATTCTTCCACAGAAACATTGTCTCTATAATAATATCCTTCCATGCTCTCCAGTGCTGTGTAAACAAGTAAATGTATTTTACAAGGAATTTATAACTCAATTTCTCCATAGTTAGTGTAATTTTATCGATTATTAGTAAATGTGACTAAAAGAACCTAGCACAAACATATATGCAAGAAACTATATTTAACTAGTCCAAAAATGAATGAAAATCATTCTGCTCTCAAATATCAAATGTTTGATGTTTTTTATAGTAAGGAGGCAATTAAAATTTCTAGCTTAAACTGTCCTCTATTTTAAAAACATTTTGTATACGTTTTAAGACATGAAAACATACCACCCCCAAATTCACCTGTAAGAGACCAGAATATACCACCCCCAAATGTGCCTTTCATTGCCATAAGGATTACTTTGACCTGTTTATTTTGAGAAACTTCAGACAGACCCAGGAGAAATTATGAAAACAGAGTAGAAGTTACCCTTTTGTAAGGAAAATTTACATCTCTAAAGAAAACTTCTATCTATAAAAGCCTTTCCCTCTGAGCACTAAGAAGAGAATGAAGACCAAAACCCAAAAGAAACATTACCCTTACATTTCTGAGTTGAACCCATTACCACGCCTGTTGCTGACAACCTTTACACAGGAAATTCTGACTGACAGCTCTGGTCAGTCCTGGTCACCTCTCCAATGCTGACCCCTCCCACACTGTTCTTTCTTTGTTTTATTGAACCTTGGCATGTAAGCCCAAACGCAAAGCTACCTCTTCAAGATTTACTCCCTTCTCCCTGAGCCTCTCTCATGTATCCATGAGGTATACATGTTATTAAACTTCTTTGTTTTTCTTTTTTTTATAGAGACAGAGTCTCTCTTTATCGCCCTCTGTAGAGTGCGGTGGCGCCACAGCTCATAGCAACCTCCATTTCCTGGGCTTAGATGATGCTCTGGCCTCAGCCTCCCGAGTACCTGGGACTACAGGTGCCTGCCACAACGCCCCACTATTTTTTTGTTGCAGTTCAGCTGGGGCCAGGTTTGAATGCACTACCCTCGGTATATGGGGCCAGCGCCCTACTCACTGAGCCACAGGCGCCACCCAACTTGTTTGCTTTTCATTTTTTCTTTTTGGAGACAGTCTCACTCAGGGCCCAAGATCCTCTTGCCTCAGCCTCTCAAGTAGCTGGGATACAGGCATCCTCCACAACACCAGGCTAGTTTTTCTAATTTTAGTAGAAGATGAGTTGTTGCTCTTGCTCAGGCTGGTCTGGAACTCCTGAGCTCAAGCACCCACTGGCCTTGGCTTTCCAAAGTGCTAGGAGTACAGGTGTGCTCAGCCTTGCAGTTCTTTTGTTAATCTGTCTTTTGTTACAGAAGTCCATCACAGCTAAACACTATGAAGGGTAGAGAGAAAATTAGTTGTCCTCCTTTACAACATTCTTTGTGAAGCTCCACTCAGACTCCATAATATATTATTTATATACACAGGCACACACACATGTTATGCCACACATGCATATACATATTGAGGACACAAGTATAGGAGGCAGCGCTGTGTATTAACATACGTCACTGTAGGGCCAGGTGTCGTGGCTCACGGCTGTAATCCCAGCACTCCGGCAGGCTGAGGCAAGTGGATTACCTCAGCTCGCGGGTTCAAGACCAGCCTGAGCAACAGCAAGACCATATCTTTAAAAGATGGCTGGGTTGTGGTGGGCACCTGTAGTCCCAACTACTCGGGGGGCTGAGGAAAGAGAATTGCTTGAGCCCAGGAGTTTGAAGTTGCTATGAGCTATGATGCCAGGGTAGTCTACCTCAGGGCAACAAAGTGAGACTCTTTCTCAGAAAAAAAAAAAAAAAAAAAAAAGTCAGTGTAAAAAACAGAGATTGCCACTCTGCGCACGTCGTTGTAAGAGAATGTGAATAAAAATAAATATGCGTAATAGCCTACTAATTTTAATTGTCTTTTGATTAATATAGATTCTTTTTGTAGTAACATTTTTAATCATTTCTTTTTCTTTTAAACTTTATAAGGTGGCATTTTAAAAATGTGGGACAGGGAACAAATCATAGGAAAGGGCTTGAAATGTAACATTTCCTATGTAAAGGTTGTCAGCAATAGGATTGGTAATGGGTTCACCTTAGAAATGTAAACTATTCTGCCTTGAAATGTATTACCATGTATGAGCCTCACTTTTTAACTATTTCAAAAACTGACAAAAATCAATCTTCTAAAACTGCTAGGTACAATAGTTTCTAAATTAAATAATGACACTTCTTCAAATTCAGAACAAAAACATCTTTTTTGAGGGGGCAAAAAAAGGGAAAGTGACTGTTAATTTTAGCTGTCCTGTATTTTCTAAACTAGTAAGAGGTTTTTGTTTTTGTTTTTTTTGGTTGCAGTTTTTGGCCGGGGCCAGGTTTGAACCCACCATCTGCAGTATATGGGGCCAGCGCCTGACTCCTTGAGCTACAGGTGCCACCCAACTAGTAAGAAGAGTTCTACAGCACTGAAGAAAATTAAAGAATTACATTTATTATTTATTATTACATTTATAATTATTTATTATTATTACATTTATAATTAATGTAACTAATTATAATTATACATATAATTACATGTATAATAAATGTAATTATTATTACATTTATAATTTATTATTACATTTGAAATTTAAAAGAATAAAAATTAAATAAATTGGTTGATAAGCGAATAAGCAATTGTGGAATTATTAGAGGGGAAGTATACTACGTTTACTTTAATACAAAGAATCAATGTGGCCTTGTTTTAAATTTTTTCATTTGTTCTGTGAAACAGAAAAACCATAAGCCCTCCAGCTGATTAAATGGACTCCCTTTTGGCCAAGTGGATCACAGAAAAATGCTACCACTGAGTGGCTGGCCATGGCCTTGGGAAGGGAGGTCAGCCATGCCTTCTTCTGCCCCCTCCCTTCTTGGAGATGTCCTTTGTAACTTGTAAGTCCAGGGCTATACACTGCAGGGCCTGGACCACACCTGCAGGTACTCAATTTACTTAACAGATCACCTAAGTCTGGGTGTCCTGTATATGACAAGGACATATGTCCTATATATGTCCAGTGACTTGTCTCAGATTAACAGAGTTCCTTATCTTAACTTACAACATTCCAAGCCTGTAGACAAAGCTTCATTTCTTTAACCAATTACAAATCAAAGAATCTTTAAAACAACCTATAACCTGGAATGCCCCACTTTGGGATGTCCTGTCTTTTGGGGCCAAACCGATGTGTGTCTTTCACGTATTGATTTATGACATTACATGCAATTCCTGTCTCCCCCAAATGTGTAAAACCAAATTGTAACCCCATAATGGATGTGGCTACCCTGGCCATGGTCACACACACTCCGCTCAGAACAAATCCCTTTAAATTATTTTACAGAGTTTGGGTTCCTTTCCATTGACAATTTCTTATGGCTTCTAGAAAGAAACCAGGGGGAATTTTGGCCTAAAACATGACACCTTGGTATATAGATTATTTTACGTAAAAAGCCCAGCTGATCACCAGATGCGGGAAGAGGGTTTTCTCTGATATTCCCGTATGTACCTCAACGCGGGACCTGCCACACAGACACACTTGCCTTTGGTCTCCTGCCTAAAATCTAATTATTTTTCCTACAGAAGACTGAGGAATGCAACCACAAGTTAAAGGACTTTTTCAGACGGGGATTATCTCTCCAGCTCAATTACACTCCATGAAAATACTTATAAGTTAATTTCTATCTCTTGGGTGCATTCATTCTCCCTCATAATCGTTTACTATCTCCTACATTTCCCATTCCCATCCCCCGTGAATGATGGTACATAAACATCTGAACCATATTTGGGTTTTGGGTAATCACTCTCCTGTAATTTCCCCCCCATGCACATTAAATACATTTTGCATGCTTTTTTCTCCAACTAATCTACACCTTTTAAGTTCATTTCCAGCAAACCTTCAAAGGGCAAAGGGGAAGCTTTCCCTCTTAGACCCTACACCTGCATTAATTAGAATAGTTACCCCTGGTTCAGCAAACTTCTGGTCCTGAATACACAGAGGAAAAAAAAGAAAGCCTCCCTGGTAAAAACAATCCTCAAATAAATACCACGTTTACTTATTAACAAGCTGTTATTTGTGAAAGGCAAATATCCTGGGAGGATTCAGACTATCAATAGTCCAACATCAGTGAGAATTACTCTTACTAGTTGGAAAGCTGATGAAAGCCCTTGCCTTAGAGAGAAACTCCAGCTTCTGCTCCCTAGTAGCTGTGCAACTTTGGGCAGGTTAATTAATATCTCAGATCCTCGGGCTCTGCATCTTTGACATGGAAAATAAGAATACCGTATATACTCGAGTATAAACCGAGTTTTTTCGGCACAAAATTTGTGCCGAAAAACCGAACTCGGCACAAATTTTGTGCCAAAAAAACTTGGCTTATACTCGAGTATATACGGTATCTAATAATTACAGTCAATGAGAAAGAATTTAATTGAATCATAGTATAAAGATAGCCTCGGACTACTCTTATTTATTGAATGAGATTTATGCACCAGACAACATGCCACATGCTCCACAGACATTATTTAATTCTTGGTTTCCATGAGATACAGAATGTGTATGAGTGTATTCAGCCAAACAGAAGGTTTTGAGAACCAGGAGTCAATGTAAGGACACTTCAGCTTGTGATTTAAGACCAGAAAGACTAGATGGAGCAACAGTGGAACCATGGGAGCAAAAACTTGGGATCTGGGATCCAGTTTTTATAAAGATCTTGATTGTTCCACGTCAGCCAGAATGGCCCGTTCTACTCCAAAAGCTTGACACAAGATAAGAACAATCATATAAACACAACTTAAGACTATGTATGATTTTCATGAATTCTTCTAATCTCCATAAATTGCCATTTTCATATTTTTGACAATATTTGCAAATTAAAAAGACAGATAAAATTCACAATTACAATTAAAAAAAAAAAAATAGGAAACAAGTCTCACAATTTTGCCAAACCTTAGTGAGAATCTTGTGGCACCTGAATTGGGTTGCAATATATGAACAAAAAAAGATGAGTTCTATATTTAAAACCTAAAATTTGTATGGCAAAAAAACAAAAAGAGGAAGGAGGACATTTCCTATTTGAGCTAAACTTATTTATTGCTATTAGAAAAGAAAACAACAATATTCTAACAAATTCTGTTTCTATTTTTAGTAAAAGTAAGCATTAATGTTTAGGTACTCAGCAAAAAGAGGAAAACCCAATGAAGGTTGGGGAAAATTAAAAATTAAATTATTCTAAGGCCGAGAGAGAGAGATGTATTACTATTTACTTGAGATACATTTCAAAGCTTTTCTAAGAAAGTTTTATCTGGAAAAGTACAGGATCTCTGAAGAATAATTTTAAGAATAGCGTCAACTAACTAAAACTCCCTTCGATAGCACACTTTCTTGGTTAGAATGTACTGTACATGCACTGTTATACTTTTTTCAGAAATTGGAACAGTTGTCAGAATTCCCTGAAAATGGTTACAATTATTGTGAAGAAAGCAAGATTTTCCAATCCTACCGTGACCAACGTGTAGGAATGACTGTGTTTAGATATATTTTTTTTTATTAAATCAAAGCTGTGTACATTAATGCAATCCTGGGGTGCATGTGCTGGTTTTATATACAATTTGAAATATTTTCCTAGTGTGAGCATTTTGGTTATGCTTTGTGCTGACTTTCCTGTCTGGCTGTTTGTGTTTTTGACCTTGGATTCTGTGTCCATTCTGTGCCTCGGTGGTTATTCTCCTAAGTTCTGGCATTTTAGCACTATACACTCACCTCCACCCCTGCTCACTTCCAACCCTGTAATTCGCGAGCCAACAGCTGGCCGCATCTCTGCCAGGCGCCCCATCAACTACTGTGCCCGGCTTTTCCCATGCAAGCAAGAAAAACGGGAAGAGGGTGACACATTCCCTTGGTAGCACAGACAACTTTAGGAGGACTGACTTTAATACATTCCCCAGGAACTTTTCAAATTCATCCAATTTTTTCCATTTTATGTTTGCTAGCAAAGAACCCATGTACACACGTATACACAAAACAAAAACCCTTTCAATAACCTTTTCATTCTAGGAGTGACTCTATTTGGAATCTCTTCCACTTTGAATTACCAGATGGCAATCTCTGCTCAAACTGGGTCTGAATTTCCTGTGCTTCTCTCAACCTGCGGTGCACTAAGAGCTACTGATGATTCCTCAAGGGAGTATGATGAAAGTAGAACTGCACACTCTTCAGCAAACAACCTTATCACTGAGGTTTCTAATGAGACGAAGTGTTCCCCATCTTTTTACCTATCTGTGACCTCGACTGCAGAAGTGTTTCCACTATTGGTTACCTAAGTCATCTTTCACATTTTATTGCTGTGAGAACACTAGCACTTAATGTTTACTTTTCTTTAAATGCAGTTTAAAATGATATTGTATTCACTGAAATAACGCATGTGTAGGGAGTTTTAAATTGGCTTTTATCCGAACTAAAATAGGGGTTGCTTGCAAAAGAATCTCTGTCCTATGTACACTTGCTACTAAGTATGATTATCTGACTGTTGATGGCAAGCACGTCATCACTGCAGTCCTTTACTTTTTAAAAAGATGCTAGTGCCATGTGTTATCTCAGCAATGACTTTAGGGACAATTTTTTTTTTCTTTTATGAGACAGAGTCTCACTCTGTTGCCCTGGCTGGAGTGCAGTGGCGTCATCACAGCTCACTGTAACCTCAAATTCCTATGTCCAGCTGCAAAGACAAAATTTCTAAAAGAGAAAAGTAAAGAGAAAGAAATGAAGGCTGGGCATGGTGGCTCAAGCCTACAATCTTAGCACTCTGGAAGGCCAACGAAGAAAGATTATTTGAGGCCAGGCGTTCCAGACTAGCTTGAGCAAGAGCAAGATCCTGTCTCCACCCCCTCCCCCCCTAAAAAACAATTGCAGAAAAAATCAGTCAGGCCTGGTGGCACGCACCAGTAGTCCCAGCTACGTGGGAGGATGAGACCAGAGGATCATTTGATCCCAGAAATTTGAAATTGCAGTGAACTGTGATGATGCCACTGTACTCCAGCCAGAACAACTCCCCCCCCCAACAAAACCCAGAATTGTAAACACTGCTTTAACTCTGTAAAAATTAACATTCCAGACCAGCACCTTTCTCTATCTTCTCAAATTATGTACTATCCTTGTAATGGCTTATTATTATTATTATTTTTTGAGACAGAGTCTCACTTTGTTACCTCAGTAGAGTGCTGTGGTGTCATAACTCACACACAGTAACCTCAAACTCTTGGGCTCAAGTGATCCTCTTGCCTCAGCCTCCCAAGTAGCTGGGACTACCGGTGCCAGCCACAAGACTCGGATTATTTTTTTAGAGATGGGGTCTCGCTCTTGCTCAGGCTGGTATCGAACAGGTGAGCGCAAGCAATTCACCCATCTCAGCCTCTCAGAGTGCTAAGATTACAGGTGTGAGCCCTTGTAATGGCTTTTAACCAAGTGTTGTGGTGGGTGCCTATGAACATTTTTCCTAACATATTTCCCAAATTCTATCTCTTAACATATCTCCAATGTTCTGTTTTTGCTCATTTTTTTCTTTTTGCTTTTCTTCAATTACAGAATCTTATATTACCTACCTTGACCCTACCTATAAACTACAGTCCTCCAAAGAGAAATGGAGATATATTTTTTTTTTTTTTTTTTTTTTTGAGACAGAGTCTCAAGCTGCTGGCCTGAGTCGAGTGCTGTAATGTCATAGCTCACAGCAACCTCCAACATGGCTCAAGCGATCCTCTTTCCTCAGTTTTTTTTTTTTTTTTTCCTACTTTTAGTAGCGATGGGGTTTCACTGTTATTCAGGCTGGTCTTGAACTCATGAGCTCAGGCAATCCACCCACTTCAGCCTTCCAGAGTATTAGGATTAGTGGCGGGAACCACTGTGCCCGGCCTGAAGATCCCTTCTAATAACTTCTAAAATAATTGCTCACAAAAACTTATTTCTGCTTAAATATATTCTTGCCAAGTACTTTAAAGTAGTCACAGTTTTTAAACTATAGCAATTGAAGAAAGGGCAACCTATTTCTCAGCATTCAGCATTTTAAAATAACCTGCATGGGACACAAAGCTAAATTTTCACTTGGTAGTGAATCTGGGTTTCATAGGCCTGTCCATTCTTCAATTACATCGACAGATGGCTTTCATTCTTCTACTCTTCTCATTGTGTTGGAACATTCAAATTCCACAGCCAAGCCAGTGTAGTTCTTGAAAACTCAAAAGAAAAAAATTCCTGATGGTATTATTGAGAGAAATTGTTAATATCTTGTGACTACAGCTTGCCTTTTTTTTAGGAACTAGAGGGATCCTAGACTAGAAGAAAGGATTTTGATCTTTTATGATTTTGGATATAAAAGATTTAGGACCTTGTGTTGGAAACTTAGCTCACTGCATGAATTTTCTTGCTCATGCTAATCATGATTTCTTCTATTAAACTTGTTGATACTTACTGCTTATTTGAAAAAAAATTACAAAGGAATACATACTTCCTGATCAAAAAAATGACATAAGGAATTTAAAAAGCATCAGTTCAGTAATCTAAGAATACTGAGAACATAACAAACATATATGTAAGTATATACATCCATACATACTTATACCACATATTTCAGACTAAAATATAACTTCTTTTTTATACTCTGCATGTATATACTTGTCAAACTTTTTCTACCTCATAAAATGTTTTAATCATACAATTTTCATAGCTCTCCCATACTTTAACTTTACTAAACTAGTTTAACCCAATTTATTTTCATTTATTTAAATTAACCCTGTGTTAATTCCCCATTGTAAATAATGCTACAATCTTATCTGATAAATACTCAAACTGTATGTGATTCTCTCCTTAACAAAGATTCCCACAAGCAAACATATTACCTAAGTACTATGAGTGACTCTTCCAATGAATTAAAAAAAAATTTGTTAAAATCAAATTTATAAAAAAATTAATAAAGGTAAAATAACTGAAGTATGTGAAGCATAAAAAAAAACCATTTACCTTGTGCAAAAAGAACAGGATGAATTTTAAACCCTCCTCCGTTTTTTAACCGCTGAGGCAGTTGTTCAAAATGGTAACTGTCGATGTAGAAGTAAACTTTCAGGGCCTGCCGGCTTCCTTCCGCCTGATACGTAAGAGGAACATCTAAAATGACATTGAATATTATTACTTCCTAAAAGAAAGATACGCTATCTGATATACTTGTTAACTTCTAAAAAGAATTCTGAAAATTACTCGAAACTTAATATATTAAAAGTACTTGCATGTATCAAGTTCAGGTTAGATATACAGTGTTACTCAGTGAAAGGATATTAAATCAGATTCTCATTAGCTAAAGCAACAGATTTATTACTTACCGCACTGTATATAAAATTCCGTAATAAGAAACTTTGTTACACTTTGGCATACCAGATGTCTCATTTAACTAAATGAGGAGTTTAGCTATATGTGGTTTGGATTCAAAACCTCCCAGGGCAGCTGCCTCATTCATATTTTAGTCTAAATGAGTCTTTGGGGTACACTTCTTAAGTAGTGCATAAGAAGCTGAGAGTGCAGCAACCATTATCAAAATTAGCATGGGTTTTACAACCTCCAGTCCCTAGCACTAGAGCAAAAATGTATTCTCCTCTACTGAAGTCCTACAGGCATTACAAATCAGCTGTCCGAATTCTCATAGCTATTTTCAAAGAGCTTGGATTTAATTACTTTTATAAAAAGCAATAAACTTGAAAGGCTAAAATGCTGTAGGAGTATTTCACTATATTATCATAAATCCTCTCCATTTTATGATACTTATCCATGATGAATATTCCTACCTCTTTAAAAAAAGAGTGTAATAATCTTCCCCCAAAGCAAAAATAGTCACATTAGCCAATTAAAAAATTAAGCCCAAAACACAGCAGGTATTTAATATGTTACTGAATCAAAATTCATTTCTTCTAAACTGCTTCTTTAAATAAAACTGATATTAAAATTAGAGTTCAAGGTTAAATGCCATTTGTGATCACAGATTTCAGATTCCTTATTAAATTTATCTACTTAATTCTGTATATAATTAAAGGAGACATTACATTAATACTTATGTCTTTTTTTATGCTATGTAAAATGCTTACTTTATTTTTGTTACTTTTTAAAGAAAGACTTTAGAGTTTGGTTTAGGAAAGAGAATAATTTTCTTAGCCTAAGAGTCAGAAGTTAATAGCATTATAAAAATTGGAAAAGTCTTTTTTTCCCTGGTTCCTAAAATTAAAAAAAGAAATCTATAGATACTAAAGAAAATACAGATTTATATCTAGCAAATATTTATATCTTCTAGCTCTCATTTTCGTACACTCTTTCTCACATATATTTTAATTTATGTTAAATTCTATACCCTTACTCTTTGTCATCAATGTAACTAATCTCTGTGTTAACAAAGGGATAATATTATAGAAAGGAAAATAATGACAGAGCAGGTAGAGTCCCATATTATCAGACTAGCATAGAACTAATAAGTTCCAGATTATACAACTAGCATAGAACAAACCAATGTGCTATATTAGGAATCAAGAACCTGAGACTTACTGAAAATTATTAAGTATATCAGTATAAAGTGAAGGTAAAACTAAGATTACCACAGAAAGAAAGGAGACTATTTCCCTCAAAATATTTGTTGTACTTGTGTACATGCATAATAACTCTTATAAACATGAAAATCTTTAACGAAATATTAGCAAATCAAATCTAACAATGTATAAAATGAATTGTACACCACAACTAAGTAGGATTTAGCACTTATGCAAGGCTGGTTCAACACCAAAAATCACTTAAAGTAATCCATCAGTATGACTAGCTAAAAAAAAAAAAAAAAAAATCGCATGATCACATCAATACACACAGAAAAGGCATTTGACAATATCTAAACTCATTCATGATAAAAACTCTAAGTAAACTGATGAGGAACCTACAGTGGGCAACATATTTAATGGTGAGGAACTTGAAATTTTCCTACTAAGATCAGGAACAGGGTCTGCATGTCTGCTCTCTCTACTCCTTTTCAACACCTTATTGGAAGTCTTGGATAACACAATAAGACAAGAAAACAAAATAAAAAACATAAAGATTGGCAAGGAAAAAATAAAGCTGTCTTTCTTTGCAGATGACATGATCATCAATGTTGAAAATGTGAAAAACTCATCAGTAACAAGAAAAAATTCCTGAAACGAATGAATAATTATAGCAAGACTGCAGGATACAGGTTAATAAGCAAAAGTCAACTGCATCCTGTATACCAGTAATAAACGAGTGGAATCTGAAATTAAAAACACAATTCCGCTTACATTAGCACCAACCCCCAGTGAAATATTCAGTTATGACTCTAATAAAATATGTGCAAGAAAAACTGCAAAACTCCGATGAGAGAAATTTTAAAAAAGGAGAAACGTTTCATGTCCATGAACAGGAAGACTCACTATTGTCAAGATGTCATTCTTTCCAACTTAATCTATAGTGCCAGTGTAATACCATCCAGAATCCCAAAAAGTTATTTCACGGAAATTCACAAACTGATTCTAAGTTTATGTGAAAAGACAAAGGTTCCAGAATAGCCAACAATATTGAAGAACAAACCTGGAGGATTGAAACTACCTGACTTCAAAATTTGCTATAAAGCCACGGTAATCAAGATAGTTTGGTACTGGAAAAAGATTAGACAAATAGATCAATGGAGCAGAATAGAGGGTTCATAAACAGATCAACATAAATATAGTCAACTGACCTTTGACCAAGGAGCAAAGGTAATAACAATGGTGCAAAGACAAGTTTTTTCAAGAAATGGTTCCAGAACAAATGGACATCTACATGAAAAAACATGAATCTAGACACTGGCCTTGTACCTGTCATGAAAATAAATTATAGACCAAATGTAATACACAAAACTATACAACTCGTAGGAGAAAATCCAGAGAAAATCTAGATGACCTTGGGAAAAGTTATGACTTTTTAGAAACACCACCAAAAGCACAATCTGTCAGCGAAAGAATTCATAAGGCAGACTCCCTCAAACTTAAAACTTCTGTTCTTTGAAGGAAAACATAAAGAGAATGAGGAAGTAAGCAGTGGACTGGAAGAAAATATTTGCAAAGGGCACTTCTGATAAAGAACTGTTATCAAAAATACATTAAAAATTCTTAGAACGGAACAGTAAGACAGAAACAGGAAGGAGTTGTGGAGAACAAAAAAGCACTGACTGGCTCTTGAAGGCCGTGGAGCTTGGTGGAAAGGGCAGGTGCGAGTTTTTACTATCTCTCCCCCACCCCCCATACCTGTGGCCTTCCACCATCTGCTGACCTGTTGAAGAGCTCTTCTACCCTGATAAATCCAGACACTGCTACCACTGGTGACCTGAAAATCTCTTGGGAGCAGAGCTCCACACAGGGTCCCTTCCACCCCTCACAGATCCAGGCTTAAACAGCAGGTGGCATACTGCCTTCACCCACGCAGGTGCTGCCAGGAAAGTGACAGCCCCTTGTCTCCCTGTCAATGGATCCCACACAGACATTCCCCAACACCCACCTGGACTGTGACAACCACAAAAAAACAGGGAGACACAGGACATCAGTGGGATCCCTGGTGTTCCGACCTGTAGGGTGGGCTGCTCCAAGCAGACTGGAAAGTGCTACTAATGCTTTTTAGGACAGAAGAAAGCAGAATGCCCACTTTGTTACACCAGAGAGCCCCAGGCTCAAGAAATAGAACTGTCTGCCCCCACCCAGTGGAGATCTGAGCACAGGGAAGTCTATAGGGTAGGAGAGTGTCCAAGCCCCAGAGCAGGTGTCAGGAATGGATGCCTCCTTCAACCACCCAATGCTGCAGACACAGCTGTCTCTGCTGCTCCCAAGCACAAAATTTTGGCGTGGATGAGCTGTAGGTTTGCCAGTTAGGCTGTAGGGGGCAGGAGCTGCTATACCCCAATAGCACTCTGCTCACATTGCCCAGGTTCTGCAGGGGGCATGGACAGTTCTGCCTGTCCATGGACAGGCGGTGCTGTTTCCTGCTGTCCTAGGCCAGGAATCTCAGCCCCGTGATTCTATGGCACTGGATCCACAGACAACATTACCCAGCACCCATTTGGACAACCACAGCTTTGGGGTGTCAGTAGGTCCCAAAAGCATCATAGCTCTCTCAAAGTTGGGGCATCAATGGGGGCCATGTCCAGCTGAGAGCAGAGGGAAGCATGCCAGAGGGCCTCTTAGGGCAGAGGGGATCAGGGGAGCAGCTCCCCAACATTCACAGCCCTCTCTTCTTAATTTCCTGCCCATGTCACTGAGGCAGCTGCCTCTGGAAGACTGTTTCCATTTGGGACTGATAAGGGTTCCACAGGGTAAGCCTCGAGAGCAACTGCCCTGCCCCTGACAGAGTGCAAAAGACACCAAAAGGCATTTTTCCAAAGAAGATACACAAATGGCCAACAAACATAATAAAAAGCTGAACATCACTCATCATCGGGGAAATGCACACCTCCTTGTCCCTGTCAGAATATCAATTATGTATGATATTATAATGGCGATGCACGCCATTATGCATTGGCCCAGACCCACAGAATGGCCAGCTCCAAGCGTGCACCTTACTGTGAACTACAGGCTTTGGGTGACTGTGATGTGCAGTAGACAGGTTCACGGACTGTACGAAAAATCTCTGTACCTTCCTCTCAATTTTGCTGTCAACCTAAAAATAATAAAGTGCAGGGTTTTTTTTAAAGTTCATAATACTAATATGGAGTTAAAAATTACTACAGCCACACTGCCCGTGGATTGAAAGGCCTCTGAAGCTTCTGCCCTGCGCTGGCATACATGTGGCCATCTCAGCTGTGGCCCCAACATGACAGGGAGGGAAGGGCTCACCGGAGAGGGAAGGGGGAAGCCTTCAGACAGCAGGCGGCTGCAGGAGCACCATGCAATCGTTTACCAGGGGAGTGTTAGCTTTCCCCAGATGTGTTTCTCCATGAGAGTCAGCACTGTCTCCAGGGCCTCAAAGTTTGGGCCCAAAACGTGGGTGCACATTATACACAGAAGTGCATTTTACAAGTAAGATATCAGACTAGCAGTTAACTAGTTCCCATTCCAGGGATGTGGAATTAGTTCTGTGTGTCTACAAAGATCAGACCCACGCAATGCAGAGTAAAGGTCCAGTTTCCTTACACCATGGAAGATGCGATGACTCTTGAATTATTCAATTATTATTACCCCACCAAAAAGGTACCTTTGTTACAATCCACGAGCCTGTCTGTATCGCACATCACCCAAAGTCCGTAGTTCACAGTGAGGTGCACGCTTGGAGCTGTCCATTCTGTGGGTCTGGGCCAACATATAACGGTATATATCTGCCATATCATACTCTTGAATAATTCTCTCCTGAGCCAACTTAAAATGAGAGCAATGTTCCTATCATCCCTGCTTTTAATTCATCTGGAATATTTGGTAACGTAACACTGGAATTAGCCCTTCACCAGAAACTATTTTCAGAAGTCTAGGTTATGCTTCAAAGAAATACATAGAAATGTCCTGCCACACGTGTACGCATATCACAATTTTTGTGTGTCATGGGTACATCCAGATTTACAGGCCAATGTTACATATACACTCTCAATTACCTTTAATATTTAGTGTGCATTCCAGTACATGCCAAAGTGACACCCCTCACAGTAGATATACAATGAGTAAATACTTTACTTATGATACTGGTTCTGCACCTAGTTGGCCGACAGAACATTTGCCAAGAATGTCATTTGGTGACAATGGGAAAACAGCAATACTAGGAGCTTATCGTTCCTCAGGCAAAACCGAAAAACACATCAGCTTCTATCAAGAAAATAGTTTTCTCTGCCTTTAGCAAAACTGTGCCTACTTTATTCAAGTAAATGAAAATACTATATCCTATTTTATATATACCCACAGAGGACTAGAAGATTTTGAACACAATTTGTTCAAATAATGCTTCCTTATCAAATAACACCCTCTACCAGAAAAATTCCCCCTTGAATTTCTAACTTTGTATTTCTTGTACTCTTTCTGATTCATTAAAGAAAATGAAACTTCAGTAAAATTCTGTTTCTTTACCTTTGTAAATTAATAAAAGCATCAATATTTCTTGTTTTTTTTTTTTTTTTTTTTTTTAATCATCTCCACAGCTGCCCTCAGGCCACATCTCCACCTTCTCCCACCTGGTTCATTCAGTAGCTTTCTAACTGGTTTCTGCTCGGCCCCAAGAATGTTCTATTCAACACAGGCAACCTTTTAATAGGTGAGCCAGCCATTCACCTGTGCAAGCTTGGTTAGGAAAGTAAAGCCTTTCAATGGCCAGACAGCCTGCATGGTCTGGCCTCCTGGTCCCCTCCTCCTGCCCTGCTCCCCTGACCGGCTCTACTCCAGCCACACTGGCCCACTTGCTACCCTGACAGCACCTGAGTCCAGTGAGTCTGGGACACCCCTATCCCAACATCTGCCAGACTTGCTCCCTCAAGTCCTCCAGGGAACTGTAAGTAAGGCTTTCTTGCCCATTATTTGCAACTTTCACTGGCCCCTTCATTTTCATCCTGGGTCTCTTTTACTTCCCTTCACATACTCCATGTTACTGCCTCCTAATTTATTGTAGGACTAATTTGCTTATCTTGCTTATTATTCAGTTCTCCTCACCTGAGTATAAGCCCCAGGAGAGACAGCGGTCTATTTAGTTGTCTATTGGATTCAACACCTGAAACAGTCTCGGCAAGGAGGTATGTAAGAAATTTTTGATAAATGAATGGATATCATTCTGAAATCAAGTCAAGAATTAAGCCAACATTTATTGAATCCCTCCTTATTATACTAGGAATGTGGGGGGAAAAATCTCTCATCCCTAAAAAGATGATCTTTCATCATCTTTTATCATGATATACAGGATCCTCATATGTATGAAAAAATAAGAGGAACATAAAAATAATAACAAAATGCTGAAGACTTTTAGCTTGAGATATATATGTATGTATACATATATTTTAAACGTATTTATGAGAATGTAGAAATAGTAGACATGTGATGACAGCTTGCAGAAACTAGAAGGTATAGACATTAAATCTTAGGTATTGCCACTTCTCAGAGATCACTTAAAATTCTACCTGTATTGGGTTTAATGAGAAACAGCTAAATCGCAGGGTTAATTTAGCTATCTATCAAATATACTGACATCAAAATTATGCTATATGTTACTATTTGATGACAAAGAAATTCCAAGTACATTTAATTACTTACTTGCAACTAGTGCTTCCTCTTCTGAAGGTCTGAAGTGAAAGGAAACCTTTTCCAAATCAAAGAGGGCGACCAGTGTATCTTCTAACATGGCTTGTTCATCTGTCTACAAAGACAGGAAAACCATAAATAACATAGTAAGGCGTAATGAAATGAAATATAACATGACATAATGTAATGAAATGGAATATAACATGATGTAACGTAAGTTTAGATCAAAAATAGTTTCACTTGTGTTCTATGTATTATTTACACACAGGTGCAAAACAAAATTTTCAACATTTCTCTAAGAATTCACTACATCAAAAGGAAATTCAAAAAACCCTCCAAGTTGCAGGTTTCTTTTTTTTTAATTTTTACTTTTTTGAAAGAGGGTCGTGCTCTGTCTTCCAAGCGAGAGCACCTGTGGCATCATCATAGCTCGCTGCAACTTCAAACTTCTGGGCTCAAGTGATCCTCCTGCCTCAGCCTCCCAAAGTGCTAGTATTACAGGCATGTGCCACCTCACCTAGCCTACAAGTTTCTTTTAGGGTTTTATTTTTCTTTTTCTCAATTGTTTAAAGAGTTACATCCACATATTTTTTCAGTTTATTTTGCAACCAGGTCTAACCTTACTGATTTTATTTATTATTTACAAACAAATACACAAAAAGCATGCTAGCTTCTAACCTTCCACAATTTTATAAATTATAGCTGCTGAGAAGCAAAATTCTTGTTTTAGTCAAAAGCCACACTACGTGAAAGCCATCCTATTTTGTAATAGGATAATTTACCAATTATTCCATTTGTTGTTTATTAGAATGATGATTAGGGCAATTTCCATGTATGTAATCATTTTTCTTTCACCTCACTTATCTTTAAGGGACCTCAGCCTACAGTCTTGTGAATACCCAATTTGTTTTATCATTCGTGATTTTATAGGTGAGGCAGATAATGGCCAGTCACCACAATAAATTCAGCTTATGCCTTAGTGATAACATCTTTCTAGTTCTAGATTCTGATCTTTCTATTAGCAGTTTAAGGCATTCTCTACAGCAGTGAACCCAAACCTTTTTGGCACCAGAGATCAGATACACAGAGGACAATTTTTCCCCCAATTGGGGGCAGGGGAATGGTTTGGGGATGATTCAAGTACATTGCATACCCACCTTAGATCACCAGGCATTATTTTCTCATAAGGAGCGTGCCACCTCGATCCCTCACACACAGTTTACAGTAGAGCTCACGCTCCTCTGAGAATCTAAGGCCGCTGCTGATCTGACAGGAGGTGGAGCTCGGGGAGTGACGTGAGCTATGGGAGCTTCTGTAAATACACAGGAAGCTTTGCTGGCTCACCCGCCATTCACCTCCTAATAGACCACAGCCCAGTGCTTGTCCATGGGCAGAGGGTGGAGATCACTCCACAAAGTCTTTTACTAATTCTGCTATGAAAATATAATTAACCTTATCATACACAGTTTATCTTTTAAAGGTAACATTTGTTTCCTTAAGAATGTCAGTTATGCTTTTCAATAATAACTTTAACATACTGAACACAGCATTTTAAAAAGTTGCTGCAAGCTTGTAGCCATATTTGGGGGGAGCATTAGTCGAGAGTAAAGGAGATGACAAAGAATTTTCATTGTGTGAAAAAGAATCAGCCCTAGACTCCAAAAAAAAAACAACAACAAAAAAAAAACAAACAGAATGCAAAAGAAGAGGTTGAGGGAATCATCACCTTTGTACCCTGGTTTGATACTTAATACAGTGGATAGAACATAGTAAGTGCTGGGTAAATGTTTATTCAGTCATTAGTATTTAAAATCCTGTCAAAGCAGCAGAAAAATGCCATGAGTCTGGAATGGAAGGGGAGAACGGGAGAATCTGCATTTTTCTGATTGAGAAGAATATACACAGGAAGAGATGTCCCAGAAAGTCTATGGTGCAGGTCCCAATGTTCCAGCAGACATGGCCACAGCAATACGCAAATGACCACTGGCTAGGATTAGAGCCTGAGGACGCACAGACCACCAGTTGCCTGCAGCTACCAGAGAGGCATTCATGTTCCTTTTTTTTTTTTTTTTTTTTTTTAAGACAGAGTCTCACTCTTGTCACCCTGGGTAGAGTGCTGTGGCATCATCGCAGCTCACAGCAACCTCAAAGTCTTGGGCTCAAGGGATCCTCTTGCTTCAGTTTTCTTTTTCATTCTATTTTTTTTTTTTTTTTCTTTTTTGGTAGAGATGGGGTCTCATTCTTGTTCAGGCTGGTCTTGAACTCCTGAGCTCACGCAGTCCCTTGCCTCAGCCTGGGAAAGTGCTAGCGGGAGCCACGGTGTCAAGTGAATGCCAAACTGAATTTTATGTTCTTGTGATAGAGGTGAAAAGGCTATGGATTTCTTTAAAATTTTTTCCTTAGCCACTTTTGGATTTTTAAAATCCAATTCCTTAAATAAAAGTAAAGGATTCACAAGACCACTTTAAAAAACAAACAAACAACAAACAGCTTCATGAAGACACAATTCACATGCTAGAAAATTCACCTATTGACAGCGCACAGCCCACGGTTCCGAGTTTGCTCACAGAGCTACGCAGCTATCACTATAATTGAACTTCAGAATATTTTCAACACCCTCAAAAGTACTCATCAGCATTCCCATTTCTCTCCCCACCCCAGTTATAGACAACCGCTAGTCTAATTTCTGTCTTTACAATTTACCTCATTAGCATATTTCATCATAATGGAATTACACAATTCGTGGTCTTTTGAGACTGGCTTATTTCACTCCACATCATGCTTTCCAGGTTTATCCATGTGGCAGCATGCATTAGTCTTTCATTTCTTTTCATTGCTGAGTAATAATAATCCATTATACAGATACATATGCATTTTCCTTACCCATTCATTAGCTGATGGGCATTGGGTTGTTTCCAATTTTTAACTATTAATGCATAATCTTGTTAGAAACATTTGAAAACCAGTTTTTGTGCAAACGAAAGTTTCCATTTCTCCTGGATAATTCCCAGAAGTAGAATTTCTAGGTAATATGAAAATTCTATGTTTAACTTTCTGAGAACAGCCAAACCATTTTCCAAAATGGCCGCACTATTCAAAATCCCCATGAGCAATTCACAGGGGTTACAGTTTCTCTACATCTTCCCCCACACTTATTATTACGCATAATTGGAATTACAGCCATCCACACCACGTGTGATGCTGTATTTCATTGTGGTTTTGAGTTGTGTTTCCCTAAGGGCTAATGATGTTGATCACCATTTCATGTACTTGCTGGCCAATTTTATATATTCTTTGAAGAAGTATCTATTCAAATCCTTTGCATCTTTTTTTTTTTTTTTTTTTAACTATTTAGTTCTCAGGTCTCTTTATATGTTCTGGATACAAGTCACATCAAATATATGATTTGTAAATATTTTCTCCTCTTTCTTGAGATTTCTAATAAAATTAAATTTGAGGTAAAATTACAAGCAGTTGGTTAAACAATGATAGTTTTAAAGTAAAGAAAATAGATAGGAATAATCCCTTATTAATTCACTCACTCAACAAATGATTAATGCCTACCATTAGGAAGTGGGCGTCCTATCATGTGACAGTTACATTTGATAAGCAATGGTTAATATGTATTTTGTTTTAAATCGCTTTTTCAAATATGTCTTATTTCAAATTTTTCATCAATACAACTAAATAAGAAATGGATCACCCACATGGAAGGCACGGAGTCTTTTCAAAAGCATCTACTTCTGTTTCTATGAAGTACATTGAGGACTTTACAATTCCAGAATCTTCTACGGCTGCGCAGTGCAGCAGTCACCTTCCTATCTTCAACATCATTAAAAAGAAACATAATGTTGTATAAGCTCATACATATTTGCCAAAAGAATTCAACCATACTATTTGGTAATTCTTGTGCATACAGATGAAATTGGCTCTCATCTCTACAATCACAACACTGTTGAATGAGCACCTAAAGTTGATATGTATAAGTGAACATGTTTGCTTTTAAACATCATGACAACTGTTCAAACCACAGAAGGTATACAAGAAAACACTCCTAAGTTCACTATAGTTTTATTTTTCATATTTGTCAGGATGCTTTCCTCATATCCCCTGTGGAAAACTGACACATAAACATGGGATGTTCGACAGTACTGAAGGCAATGCTCTTAGATTGAGCAGGACAAACATGCCCAGCGAGGAAGGAACTAAAATTATTTAATACATGCAAATTTCTAACAGACTGTCAGGCAGCGCGACACGCAAGTTGTCTGAGCTTGGCTGTGAAGCATCCTCCAACATCAGCATCGACGGAGCTCTTGTTCACGGAATGCTGCTTCTTCTGGCCTGGGAATGAGGACACCAACAGAAAGACTCTTTCTTCTGATGACCTTTTCTAGTCAGTGCTTGGGGATACAAGAGTTAGTGACGGAGGGAGGCTTTCTCAGCTGTTAGCAGCCACAGAGAGGAGATAAACATCAGTAAAGAAAGAATACACTAGCCAGACTTATTAAAGCCTGAACAACCATGGAAGAACAGATTTTTTTTTAAGGAGCTAAATGCCTGGAGATAAAGTAATAAAGGGGTAATGAAGTGGGAATGAATAACCACTTCTTATTTAGGAACATGTTACACTGTAGGTGACAGTTGACACAGGCAGTGGGAGTCATACGATTCCTTACCAAGTTTGGTGACAGCAGTGACTGAAAGTGAAAAAGAACACCAGCATTCGTTATCTGCTCCAGCCACCGTCTGCTGGCTTCCGAAGTTTCCATCTCATTTTCCTTGCTGTTGTCAAACATCTGGTTTAAGGCGGCCATGAGCTGCTCAGAGAAGGCACAGACGGAGGCCACAAGACTCTGGCAGAAAACCATGTCTCTCCGGAGCTGCGTCGCACTGTCTGTGATGGAAAAGAACGTGACGATGGCTTTGAAAAATGTTACAGGTGGGGGAAGCTGATTCAGAAGCATCCATTCACTGCTACTTTATCTCTTCCCTAAACATGCTGCACGTGAAACATGAATTTGAACTCTATAAATAAGCACACACATTTCAGCCAATAGGTTTGCTTAAAAAAAAAAACCCCACTAAATACTAAAAAATGTTAGAAATATTAAGATATCATTCTCCATTGACATTGTGATACTATTCTGCAATCGTTAAATTGTTTGTGAAAACCTGAAGGGAAAAAAAGGATTGATTTTAAAAATATTTTCTTTACCTGATGTGACACGAATTGCATTTGCTACAATGACACTTTCCTAAAGAAACTCAAAGTTCTTTAGTCTGTGCTGGCAAATGAGATATAATATTATTAACTCCATTAAACTTCTATTACTATTAAATTATGTACTAAATGTACTCAAATATTACGTGAGAAATACACGTTGGAAAGAGTATTTGATGTCCCATTGTTTGTAATAATAGGCAAATATGTCTCTTCTGAATTGAGTTACAAACTCGTGAGCTATAAATAGGCCCACCGTTATAAAAACAAGAGTTCTTGTAACTCTTTAACATAGTAACGTGTTCATTGTTTTAGTAAGAAATGATTTTTATATATTACTAGGATTCTCATCCTGCAATTGACTGGATTTTTATTTGACACACTTTGAAGATATGCAACCTTCCGAGCTAGAGGATTTTTTTTTTTTTTTTTTTGCAAATGGAAAGAAGCTAAAACCTCAGTTTCACTTATTTGGGTGGTTGGAGACATACAGCCAACTAGTAATACATAAACACCAAGCACATCCTGCATGGTGAAAAATCACTTGCACTAGAAGAACAATAAAGGGAAAAAGAATCTACTCTCAAAAGTATTCTGACTATTTCACAGGCTCACACGATCTCCTTGAAGGAAGAAGCATTGTCAATATTAATGCAAAACCTACAAATTAAAGTTGCTTTTATTCAGTGGTGAGCTCTCATTTTGCTGACAAAAGGCGTAATTTTTAAGACGTTTACCAAGAACACTGAACATCTGTCTTTAACAGCTGTCCAAGGCTGTGTATACAGGACGCAGCTCCTACATGACTCAGTCTCACTGTTAGTAATACTCACTCTTGAACGTTTTATTAGAAAAAGAATTAAATATTCAAAATGCTTAATTTTACATGAAAACATTCATTTATTAGGTTGAACTATATAAACTTGCTGCTCTGGTAGGTCAAAATGGCTGAGTCTGGCAATTGCATGTGGTTCGACTCACTGATTTCATTGACGACATGCGTTAGACATTGCCCTCAAGTAGTTCTAGGTCATGTGCCCACAGTGCTAGCCGGGAGAGAGAATGTACAGCAGTGCTTCTCAACCTGCCGAAAGCCACAATGGATTTTCATGGTTACAAAGGGGCGGCAACCCACGGGTTGAGAACCACTGACAGGTACCTAAGTGGACAGAATGTCTAAATGGTAATGAACCTTTGCCCAATTCTCAATTATCAACAAACCAGAACATCTACCGTAGCTTGTTGTGCACAGTTTCTGATGGACAGTAGACAGTCAGTAAATGTTTACTGAACGAATGAAAATAATGAACCGGTGGTGCTAAAAACAAATGAAAGTCAAGTGAAAATGCATGAGCTCCTTCTTGGGCTTCTTGCAATGCCTGGATTTAGTTTGACTTAGATAATTCAGATAGTGGGTTAGCTCAGATGTACACAGCTGGAGGCCTAAGGCTCGAGCCAGAAACTAACTAAGTCAGAATTGCCTGAATCTTCCTTTGATCTTCTTACTTTACTTTTCAGGTGTCCTTGAGTGAAGCAGGAAATCTGGGAGAATTTTAAGAAATATTTCAGTAGCTTTGGCAGGAATACTTACACCTATAACCAAAGAATGATTTAATAAAAACCTAATTACAAAGAAATGACTGAAATCAAGTGGGAAGCACAAGTCTCGGGAAGGATGGATCTGGTTTTACTTCGAGCTTTGGTATAGATGACAAGGTTTAATATTAATAGTAAGGAATTAATTATCTCCAAAATGTCTTTTGAGAAGTAGATCTAAGTAGTTCTCAAATTTTTTCTTTTTTATGTTAAAAAACACTTAAATGTTTATTCTACTCTCTGATCTATATTCTTTTTTTTTTTTTTTTTTTTTTTAAGAGACAGAATTTCACTTTATCACCCATGGTAGAGTGCCATGGCGTCACAGCCCACAACAACCTCCAGCTCTTGGGTGATTCTCTTGCCTCAGTCTCCCGAGTAGCTGGGACTACAGGTGTCTGCCCCAATGCCTGGCTATTTTTTGTTGCAGCTTGGCCGGGGCCGGGTTCAAACCTGCCACCCTTGGTATATGGGGCCAGCGCCCTACTAACTGAGCCACAGGCTCTGCCCTCTTGTCTGTATGCATTTGAGCTAAATTAAGATTGTTATTCAACCTGATTATCAAATCAGAAAGGATTACAATTAACATTCAAATATTTCCAATATGCAAAACCTATTGAAAACTTGAAGTTATATTCATTCATGAAGTCAAACTTTTAATCCTGACTACCGCACAGGAATTAAACATTGCACCAATTACTGAAGTTAGGGAGAAATCCAAGTTGGGGCTTGGGCCATATTTAATACATGTTCATACTTAACATAAACTCATACTTAGTAAATGCTTATTACTCCATGAAACCATATTCTTTACCACCTTCTCACTTGCAATAGAGTAGATGAATTGTTTGCAGAGATTCAAAATGCACACATTCTGCCAAGAGCTTTTCAAGTAACTTTACAAATCACCATCTCACAGTCAATAGCAAAATTAGAAAACTCAGGACATCAGGGGTCACTGCAACCCATTCCCAGTTTACATCCACAGCTTCTCAACACACCACTTCCCTCCCTCCCTCATTCATTGCACATTCCAGCAACTATCTTCATGGGGTTGTTGTGAAAAGATAATAGAACAGTGGGGTGCATAGACCTGCCCTCTTGGTGCCACACAGCACTGCTCAGCATTCCTCAAACATCAAAGCCCTCACGGCCCACACATCCTCTCCAGGTTTCCGCAGACTGTGTGCCCTTGTCTTCCCCAGGTCCACCTGGCAAACCTTAAATCATGAATCTTCCAGAGTCAACTCACTGAATTTTTGACATTCATTGAATGGTTGACATATCAACTCCCCTCATGAAATTCCCCTTTCCCCCAGGAAGTACTGTACTCTTCTTTCTCTCACCACAAGCCTTGGAGGCATCTCTGTGATAGCTAATGATTTAGCACTGAGACCATTTGCTCATTTGTCCTGTGGACCATCCGCACATCAAAGCCAGAGGAAGTGGCATGTCATGTGAGTTATGTGCACTGGCTTTAGAGTCCTATCATCTGTTTTCTTTATTTTTCTGTTTTTAAATTTTCAGATTAAATATGAGGGTACAAATGTTTAGGTTATAAGATTTGGGTTTAGTAGGTGAGGTCCCTGTTGTAGGTATGCCTCTAACCCAGGAGGTGTGCCATGTGCTCTTACATTGTGCCTGTTAGCTGAGAACACACCAATCCCCAACCTCTCCCCCCATACCGTCTCCCCTCCCTTCTCCCCCTAACTTGAACTAAATTGAGTTTTTTGTTTTTTTTTGAGATGCGTATTAGTTCATTGATTGACTTCACATTAATAATGAATACATTGGATGCTTGCTTCTCCAGTCTTGTGATACTTTACTAAAAACATGTTCTCTAACTCTATCCAGGTTAACACAAAAGATGTAAAGTCTCTATCTTTTTTATGGCTGAATAGTATTCCATGGTATACACATACCACAGTTTATTAATTCAGTTATGGGTTGATGGGCATTTGGGGTGATTCCACATCTTATTAAGCTGCTTCCTAAACTACGTGATTTTAGGTGTCAGATCCCCATATGTAGAATGGGGGATTCCTATGTCTTAGGTCTGCAATAATGACAAACGAGATGAACATTAGACAGCGTCATCATTGTGATTTTTTTTTTTTTTTACAACATCTACCACAGTGCCTGGCATTGAGTAGGTAGTCAATTTTGTTGCTGAATGAAGAAGGGACAATTTGATAAATGAAGAAATAAACTAAAATTGACTAACTGCCAGCAAAACACTAAGATCGTCTACTTTTAAATTAAGCGGCCACTAAAAACTCATTAAGTGTCCATCCTTTACCAAGGGTGTGATCCCTAAGGAAGAACTAAAACAAGAATTACAATGTCTGCTTCCCACGTCTAGCAAATGAAGTTTTGGAAGAAGTTTTGGATTTTTTTGTGACAGCTTGTTTAGATTTTTCTTATAGTAGGAATACACTCAAAACTACTTGGTTTTGTACCTATCAAAGGCTTCATTCCAGCACTCAAGCGCCTACTTAAACCCATCTTCTACACATGCTTTGAAATAGTAACACTTTCATCTACCAATGTTTAAAAGTTCAGGTTCTGTTCTAAAAAGAATGAGATGGTTTCTAGACACAGACGAGAAATTCCAGCTATTATTCTGACAGACTGCAGGAAAAAGAAAGCAAAATAAATAAAGAAACCAAAATAAATAAAAATAAATAAATAAAAGGAGATTAGGAAAAGAGAAATAAATAGGAATAAAAGGGGGTTAAAGAATAGTATTTAATAGACACAGTCTACTCTTTTAACGGTTTCACAGCAAAATAGAGGAAGTAATTTGGTTTCTATTTTGGTGCCATTCCATATATATATATATATCTATGGGAGAAGAGAATGAGCAAATAAAGTAGGAAAAAGGAGAATCATGGAAGGAATAGAATAATAAAATTGAAATCAAAACAAGCATCTGCTATTCTAGCCACTTATTAGTGAATAAAGTGAAGCCATTCCAGGATCACTCCTGAACTGGCGAAACTTAAGTTTGAATTTCAAACCTGCCCCTACTTTTTATTCATTTATGCACTAAGGCATCAATATTCCTAACCTTCCAGATGCTCAAACTGCGTGTTGCATGTATACCACTTGCTAGTTATTATTAATCTTCCTGAATGTCAATTTCTTTACCATTGAAACAATAATAATGTTGTCAGAGTACTTGTGAGGACCCACTGCAATCCATGAAAATCAGGTCCATGAAGGGAGTTATTAGTGAAGGCTCAAAACACTAAGATATTTTTGTTATTTGTATCATTCATTCAAAGAGCAAAGGAAACACTTGTTTAATTAAGGAAGGCCCAAACCAACCAACAAACAAGCCTTCTGGTTAACTTGGCTAATCACTTAAAGTTTGTAATTATCATTTATAATAATAATAATAATAATAATAATAATAATAATTTTTTTTTTATAATTTAAAATTTCTGAATGTAGGTTGTTAAGTGGTCACAGAGTCTTCCCTTCCCTGTATCCAGACCCTTGTGATATAATTTCAAGACTCTTCTATCAAAAGCAGAGTTCATGCCTCTATCCCTTGAATGTGAGCCAACAGGAGATGGCCAGCTGTTGTACACTTCTGCTCTCTTCTTGGAACTTTGCAGATCCAACAGGTGAACAAGAACAGGTGAGCCTCATCACTTCTGAGCAACATGGCAGCCCTGTTACCCCAGCTAACAGCCAGCCGACTGTCACATATGTGGGTGAGGGCAACCAGGACCATCTGTGCCTGGCCAACCCACTTCCTGGTTCTAGACACATGGGCAAACCCAGCAAAGATCAATAAAACCTCACACAGGTCAGCAGAATAGCCCAGCTGAGCAATAATGAATGGTTATTGTTTTAAGTCACAAAATTTGTTTTTTTTTTAAACATAACAAAAGCTATCTTATATCACAAGTAATTGTCAGGTTATATGTTTAGGAACAAACCACTTTCAAAATCTAGAGTTAGTATAATAGCATTTATGTATACACACATTCACTGTATAAGAAACAGATTAAAATAACAAAATATAACTCAATCAACACATCTATATGTCACTGTATCTACTGAAATTAGACTTTTCGTGCTAACTGAACATGTTTTTTGAGGCTCCAATTCCTTCAAATGCATTTTTAATAAAAACCTTGCTAAAATACTTTATAGATTCTTCCTTTTCCAACCATATCATTTTTCATCCATTTTTGTAACAAACTTTTGTTGAACATCAATGAGCCAGACTCTATTTCAGGCATTTGCTAATGATCAAAATAGATAGCAGCGTTGTGCCTATGACGCTAACAGTCTGTCATCTGTAATTTAGAGTTTCACCAATATTTAATTGTCCTTCAGCGTTAATTTTCATTGCCAATATTTATGGAAATCCCACTAAGGGTGTGGTAGACATGTTCTATGTGAGTATGATGGGTACATAAATCATTGTTCATGTAAAAGTTAGAATTAGTTTCACAATAAATCCTATCTGCACAACTAACTTTGGCAAAATCTGCTTTTGTTCTCTTTAATGACATCTGTTTAAATATTTCTTTATATATGAATTCATATCTTTACCTATAATTGAAGGTGAACATATGTTTTTATTAAAACTAGGTAAGTATTATTTTAATCTTCTCAAGATTTTAGGGAACATAGGAATCACGTCTCCACCTATCTCTGTAAAGGGCACGGCCTTCATATTACAAGATATCTAAGACCCTGGGCCACAATCAGTTCTATAGTAAAACTAATGCAAAATGTTACCTGAATATTCAAGAAGAGCCAGGAGTATCCTACACTTTACCTCTGCAGAGAAAATAAACACAAGTTAGTTGTTTACTCTTTTTCTGCCACAAATACCACATTTTATCTGTGTAGTAAAATGAGCAATCTTATATGAGGTAATAACAATCCCATTCACTTGACATGCTACTTGCACATTTGCCTGTATAAATTCTATCCATCATTCAAGATGCTAAAATAATCTTCTAGTTCTGAATTACAGTAATACATAAAACACCAATCAAATCCTGCCAACTTTGTAGGTCATCTATAGCTGTTTTAGCCTGTGTGGTATTCTCTAAATATCCTACAGCTTTATAGTCTATGTCAACAAACTTTCAATATTCTTGCCACTGTTATTTTAAAAAGATTTCATATATGTACATATACAAATATATGTGCATATACATACATATATGTGTATATATACTCTTACATTGTGTATATATACTCTTATATAATATATATATACACTATTATGATACACACACACACACACACACCTTTCCACCATGTCCTACACAGGGCCAACCAGAGCAATCAGAGATGTTTGATAAATGTGCATTAACTTCATACTCATTACTACGTGTTCAATGAGTTATATGGCCACTTGCTTCCAAACGGTCAATAGTTGACTTGCAATAGGTCAGTAGGTAAATTAAAAGACTCACACAGTTCCCGCCGAGTGCTCAAGATTATAGAAAACCGAAGAAAGTTAAGCTGTCTCCTATTCTAGATAGGTTCACAGTGAGGTCAGACAGACAGAATTAACTGATGAGAAATGCACGAAATACAAGAAAGGGCACTCAGTTTTCCAAGTGAGACTACAAGAACAAAAGGATTGGAGGAGGGAAGTATACTAAGCTAAGAGCCAGCAGTCCAATCTGTTACACACTAGCTGCACAGCTTTAGAAAATTGCTAACCTATTTTCAAGTCTCAGCTCATTCATAAATGATGATAGCATCCACCTGATCTATTTTACAGGCCTGTGTGGGAAAAATACATGCGCACGTACGAGAAAAGAAGTCTTTGAAAATTGTTTAAAGTGTCGTACACATGTGAAGACTGTTATTGTTGCAATCTGATCTAGCTGAAACTGGTCACCATTTTAAATGAGACTTGAAAATATTTCATAAAAAAATTAAATGTTGACTATCAAGGGAGTAGATACATATTTTAACAGTGAGAATTATTCTAGCAAAGGAATATAGTACAGAATGAATAAGAGCTATTCAACAATCTAGCTGGAGTGATGTTAATCTCAGGACTAAGACTGGGATACAGTTAGAAAGCCCCACTTTAAAAACATCTTCTTTTTCACATCACACTGATGAGTTTACACTCAGCTCGCAGGTAATTGCTACAAGCTCAGAGGCAGAGTACTGATGTTGGGAACATGGTATTTTAGGAAGGTGAATCTAGAAATGTATATATGAATCAGAAAAGATGGAGACAGGGAGATTAGCCAGAAAATCACCACCATTACTGAGGTGATGATGACTAAGGGAAAAACTGAAGAAATACTCTTTAGGATATTAAGACAAATGGAGGGGAAAAATGAAAAAGAAAAGTGGGCTACTGAAAAAATGGGAGACTTCGAAAATGGTGTTATTTTTGTAGGAGCAAAGGCTTGAAAATCTGTTCACTAATGGACATCTGAGAAAAAAAAAATTTTTTTTTTTTTTTTTGAAACAAAGTCTCACTCTGTAGCCGTGGGTAGAGCACCGTGGCATCACAGTTCACAGCAGCCTCAAACTCTTGGGCTCAAGTGATCTGCTTGCCTCAGCCTCCGGAGTAGCTGGGACTCCAGGCACCTGCCGCAACGCCCGGTTATTTTTAGAGACATTTTGCTCAGGCTGGTCTGGAACTCCTAAGCTCATGCAATCCACCTGCCTCGGCTTCCCAGGGTGCAATATTTGAATTTAAGGTGACAGTGAGCTCCTCAGTAAAAATCCTAATATGAGACAGTAACTCAGCGAGAGGTGAAGACAGAACTGGGTGTTGTCTTAGTGATGCCACACAGTCCATATGTCCCCACTTAATCCACTGTCTCCTCTGTTCTCTTCTACCCACAGTTGAACCTGCTACGGACAGATGGGTATATAAGGATATAATTTTTGAATGGGACTATACCAATCCTTCCTAAATAAAGTCATAGAATTATAATTTTGTATATCATATTTGGAATATAACTGATGAAACATTTGGAAATTAGAGATTAGGAAACATCAGAAACCAGGTCACCTCAGCTACCTATGTAAACCTTCAAATTCTGGCCAGGTGGCACTATGTTAAATTTTCAGCCAAGACCTAATCCTCCATGAACTCATTCTCTAAATATTCAGAAGTAGGATTAAATGACTTTAAGTTGAATAGGATAAATGTGTGCTGAACTGGTGAGGTTACTTGAAGAGTATCTTGACCTAACAAGCAACTGGTTTCAAGGATCCCAGTGTTATTGTTTCCGTTCCACGTAACAGGACCAAACACCCCACAGATCACCAGGGAAGGGCAGCTGGTCCTCTCCCAGTATAGTCCACTGGGGTGGAACAGTGAAGATAAAGTAATCACTTTTTAAAGACTCACTTAACGCAGTAACCATCTTAGCTCTTAACCAAAGAGCTCACTGAAACTCACTAAAACTTGCAAGCAGGGATGCAACTTAAATTCTACAAAGAGCTCCTATACACGTATGTAGCCTCGACTAAAATAATCTTAGGACACCCAACCTGCTCAACCAGTTGCTGGCCCCACGACCAGAGTGGCACTGATGTTTATAACACGTATCAATCAACCAATAATCAATCACTATGAATGGGCATATAGTTGTCATTCCCACAGCAGCCTCTTGTGACATGAGGTACAAATAGTATAAAAAGCAGGACTTGAGATAAAAATGTTATACTCTTAAAATGAATACCTTTTTTTAAATAATTAAGCTCTTTATCCTGCTTTAGACATTTCTACCTTAAAGATAAAGCTGTTCAAAAAAACACAAAACATAAAAGGTTTTAAGAATTTCTCCATTCCTTTCCAACACTGTGTGTAGTCTAAAATAAATGTATTATAAAAAGAAATACTCAAAGTTGTTGAGAACAATGGTAGAATTATAATTTCTGGGCATATTATGATACTGGCATCTACCCGGCAAAAATATACCTTTTAACTCCGTCAAGTATATACTTAGATTCCTTAAACTTAACCGTCTTTTAAAAAAGGCATTGATCATTGATGCTCCTCATTATCTCAGGAACTCTTAAATTCAGACTTTTTCTTGAAATGTGATGTTACATAGTATCATAGGTAACCATTAGCTGTAAAATGAAAATACAGCCAAGGAATACAGCTGTCAAAAACAAGATTTCATCACACCATTGCTGTGATTTATTTGGGGACGTGTCCCATATCTGTACAAATGTCCTCTCTAAACAATATCTAGCTGTTATGTTTGAGTAGATTTCTGCACAGAAGACTTAGTAAACATAGATCATTTAACCATCTCTGTCAGTTAATAAATGTGGAAGTTGAAGCTTAAAGGAGTTAAGCGATGGGCTCAGACTCCATCAGGTATTAAAAACTGTCTTTTGTTAGCAAAGTACACAACTCCCTTTAATTTACCCTAAAAATGATAGAGTGATGCTGTAATTCTAATAAATACTATTTATAACATCCAACAGACATACAAATGGCCAAGGAATAATAACAGGAACACGGGCAAAAGATTTATTGATGGGATTCTCAACCTTGGCACTACCAGCACTTTGGCCCAAATAATTCTCTGGTGTGAAAGACCGATTGTCTTGGACACTGTAGAATGCTTAGCCACACCCCGGCCTCTACCCGCCAGACGCCCATAGCACACCTGTAAGCGTGCCAACCAAAAATATTTCCGGACATTATCAACTACCAGTTTAAAAAAAAAAAAAAAACAAACAAACAAATTTCCCATTTCATCTTTTTCATCATAATCATTTTGGAAACTCTCGCAATTTTTCATCACTCTGACCTTCAACAACACACAATCAGACTCACTGGAGTTGTCTCAAAGTTTTATATCTCCAATTTATAAGTTGTATCAATTATAGGATGTTATCTAAATAATGTCATAGTTAACGATAATCAACTTAGATAAACACTTTTGAAATAGAAACTAAAAATTTAAAAAGCAAAATGCAACCTACGTAATTATTTTGATTCTCATACATATTCACAATTATTTTAGACTTTTCATAAACTTCAGCATCATGCCTTTTGTGACTCCTGCAGCATTTTTTCTGATATTGTTTTCATAGTATAAAATATCTTTCCGTGTTCCATTTGTCTTCATACATTTGATCCCTTATTTTGTACAATCAGAATATGTTCTATGATATAGTCTATAATGTTTATAACCTTAGAAAACAATATTCTGCAATCTTATTCCTTCTTTCCCTTCTCTTCCCTCACCACTTTCAGGTATTTTATCTTGCTCACAACACAAAACACTGAAAAAAATAATCAGAGACATGACTGAGCCTTTGGTTGTCACGGATTTTTAAATGATTATTGCTAACATTATGCAATGACATTAGCTTTCATGCTGACCTTCAACGAATTTTCTGATGTTCTGAGCAAGAGTCCGGACACTGCTGGGAAGATTCCAAGGATCTTGCTTGATGTGAAGCCTTAACCTTTTTGGACAACTCAGCTTTGGTTCCATTTCCTGTTGAAATTCTAAATAATATAGAAAATCTCTCTTAAGTCTCAACCATTTCCCAAACACCTAAGCCCACAGGCTTCAGAATTTTCTTTCTTTCATCCCTGTTGTACTAGACTATTAACATGGTAACAATTTCTTTTGGCATAGCACAACAGAAAATTTATTAAATCTAAAATTCAAACTTTCGCGTTAGTTTTCTTACAAATGTTTAGGCAAATAAGCAAATGTGGATGAAAATTCTCTTTTCACTATCCCAAACTAGATTTTAGGAAACAGCACCTCTATATCTATTCTATTTGCCAACTCACACTCCCCACGCCCCTTCCCCACCTCTGGGATATAATCCAATAGGCATTATCATTACCCTTAGTTTCAGCAAAAGCAATGTAATCCTTACATACCTTCAACTGATTCATTTTTATTTGACCTGGTCTCTATAGCTGTTCAACATTTTAAACTTTCAAGGAAATCTAAAAGATTCTATACTGTTTCTTTTTACATGTTCAAAAATGATCAAAATAGAAGTAATCTTCAGTGCCTTATGAAACACGAATAGCCAGAAATTTTTTTCCTTATACAATGCTTTTGCTTCAAAGATATACTGTCTATCAGATTTTGTTTCTTAATTGCTTCTACTAGGGATTTTTTAAACCTTACCTTGTAATCCTCGCCCTGGTGTGAGGTACTTGGTTTGGTCAAAGGCTCTCACAACAGCCTGCCCTTTTAAGAGATTGGTGATTGAATCCACCTGTCATAGCAGGGATTTATGACAGTTACATCTTTCTTGTAATGCACAATATATACTTCTAAGAGTAAGCCCTGACAAGTATTCTTTCATAAAACAACAGTGATTTTTGGAACCCCATGATGCTCGTGAAATCTATCTTTAAATAAAATATTGGAATAAACTCATATAATAACATTTACAATGACATTTTTAACTATATTATCATCTATTAATACAAAACATAAATTTGTCTCACAAAAGAAAGTCAAAGATCTGGAGTTGTTAGAGGAAAAAAAAAAAACAACCATAAAAATTTATTGGAATCCTTTTCCAAGTGGTAAAAGCTCTCTCTACTACCAACGCTGAGTAGGGCTTTCATTTTTTTTTTTTTTAATGCAAAACACCAAATATTAGCACCAAGACAATTTTGAACTTTTTAAAATTAGGAATAAAGTGAAGCAAGAAGTGTAGTATTCTGAAAATCCACCCCCCAAAGCCAAATAAAAAAAATTCCTGTGTGTATAATTACAGTACACTCCTACAACTTGATATTCTTGATAACCTTGAGGTTAGTTGGCTGAAGGAATTTACTCCTCTTTTCAGTGGCAGAAATTGAGGTAAAGGAGGAGGAAGGACAGAAGGAGGTCCTTTCCACTCTAATTCTAAGCATTTTTACTACATCTGAAAAAGGGAATCTGAAAGGTTTAGTCTTTTGGAAAAAGACCCACCAATGCCCCATTGTACCTGGCTGAAAAGATGCTCGAGGCAACTATGTATCTTGTCCTGTTTATCATGAGAAATGCGAACACCGAGAGGCAGTTCATCACCTAGATGCCAAAAACAAACAAAAACAAAAACAAAAACCATTCATCCTATGTTTACCATTCTGAAATGTTTTAATATTCAATAAAAAAAAAATTAAACACAAGCTCTCATTCCATACAATAGCTCTCACGTTCAAAAAACAAATTCCAAGAAATTTAATAGCTCCTAGGATGTCGGATTATTCTTCTGGAACAGGTGAAAGCTGAGTGCATCTCAGAAAGGACATTTGTTAATGATCCTTTCAAGTGGTGTGTTTTCTGAATGGTTGAAGAATTGAAACAAAGGCCAGGATTAATAATTAAGATTTTTCCTGATTGTATGAAGTTTTTGTTCTTAACACACAAAATGAGAGTATCTATCAGACATTCATAGAGATACTAATCAGCGTTTCTTTCCGTATCCCATTCTGTGTCACGGGAGCACAGGCCCCTAATCTTTCTGGCATCAGGGATCAGTTTCATGGAAGACAATGTTTCCATGAACTGGTGGGTGGGGGAGATTAGATTCTCATAAGCAGTGTCAACCTTGTGGGTGCATTTTTCAGTGGGGTCTGTGTTCCTATGAGAATCTGATGTCGCAGCTGATGTTACAGGAGGCGGAGCTCGGGCAGTGATGCCAGCAATGGGGAGCAGCTGTACACAGACGAGGTTCTGGGCAGCCTGGTTCGTAACAGGCCATCGACCAGTATCAGTCTGCAGTCCAGGGGGCGGGGGCCACAGTTACAACGGTAGCTCGGGCCATCGACTAGTATCAGTCTGCAGTCCAGGGAGGGGAGGCCACAGATGCAACCGTAGCTCTGGTGCATCTGCTGCCATAAATACCCTAAGTTCCAAACTCCTTCTCACCTTCTCATCTCCATCAACAATGCCAAACACTGGCTCAGCACCTGTAGCTCAGCAGCTAGGGCGCTGGCTAAATACACCAGGGTTGGTGGGTTCGAACTGGCCCGGGCCTGCTAAACAACAATGATGACTACAACAAAAAAATAGCCGGGCATTGTGGCAGGTGCCTGTAGTCCCAGCTACTTAGGAGGCTGAGACAGGAAGAATCACTTAAGCCCAAGAGTTAGAGGTTCCTGTGAGCTGTGACGACACGGCACTCTACTGAGGGCGACAGAGTAAGACTCTGTCTCAAAAAAAATTAAAAAAGCCTAACGCTTTGAGTAAAATGTGTTTGCTACGTACCTATCATCCTTCACAGAAAGATCATAAAACATCTTCAAAATCAGTTCACTTCTTTCACCTCTTTTTAATTCACTCTGTTTATAATGGGGTTGGCAAACTGACTTTATCAAGCACATACAACTAAAGCACAGTACCGATGGCCATCACGAACGACGGATAAAAGGAGAAAATGCATGTGGATCAAGGAAGCAATCCTGTAAGGTTATCTCCAGCGAGAATGACCCCGGAGAGACGCGCGCCTCCGCAACACACCTGAGTCCATCTCGTCGCTGTGAAAATACGAGCTGCATTGGCTGCTGCAGACGCTGGTGAAGGAGGCGACGGAATTCCTGTTGCTGTTGCAGTCGCTGAAAAGAACGATTTTCAGGTGACTTAAAGAGTGAATGCGCCCGCGTTTCCCTGTGGTTTCTTATTACGTATTTATATTTATTAACATGTTATACAAATTTGCAAGAAGGATAAACTTGTTCAATTAAGTTCATCTTACTTTTTTACAATACACATTTAAATTCAATCATAATCAAATTTTCTCATGTCATATAATCTACTATGCGATAAATTTTTAAAACTAGGAACCAGATCAAAATCATTAATAATCTGTTTGATGGTACACATGTGTAGTGAGATCACAGTCCTGCTTCAAGATTTCATCCTTTCGGTCCTTTGTGACAGCTTAAATGTAATTTGTTGGTTACACTCGGAGCTTATATACTCAGAGATTCCTGAGGGAGGATCCGTAATTCGTCTGTCTCAGAGCTGAGCACGTCTCAGAGCTGCTCCATAAAGATGAATGTCCAAGAAAAGAGTGTTTAAAATGTGTGTGTGAGAATACAGACCAAGTACAGATTTCAGGAGTAGTTCAGGATGTAAATTTTTTCCTTTCCTCTCAGAAGCAGTAAAAAGGACTTATTTAACTCTAAATTTATATTTAAAATTTCTATCTTAGCCTAGAGGGAAACTGTCAGGGTAATTTTAATTATCTGATAACAAGAATTTGAGGTAAGAAAGTATTTTTATATATGTTATTTCCCACTGGGGGGAAAAAAAAAACCCAACAGATTCCTATTAAAGTGCAGGTGGTGTGCTTAGAAGCTAAAAGTAAATGAAACGGCAAAAGTGGTTAATCTGTGCGATCTATTATTAAACCTCTCAGAGTAATTAACTCGACGTATCTGTTAAAGTCCTTTCGGAAACATGGAAATTGGGATAAGAGAGTGGTTAAGATAGAAACTGTGAAGCCAGACCAGCTCATCTCATAGGTAACTGTGTTGCTGCTGCAGGCCTGGCCTTCCTGACCCGCAGGATGGAGTTATTAATACTGTCAGCACCTGCCGTGCGAGGAAATGGTGGGGACTGCCTGAAACCAGCCTCTTCCCCCATGCATCTGACCAAAGAATATTTTTAATGTTAGCTATCAGTTTATGATAAACACCTCCGATGATAATAAATTTGATTTAGTTAAGACTTAATATATTTTCATTGCAAAATATCATGTAGGATGTGTCCCAAGGTTGCTATAAACACATACATAGGAAACATGGAAAATTGCAGCTAAATGTATTTTTTTTTCATATTAATATGAGGGTTAAAATGTTTAGGTTACATTGTTTTCAATTCTAGGTAAAGTTCAAGTTGTAGTTGAGCCCTTCACCCAGGGATAACGTGCTGTATACCCTGACATTGCGCACGTTAGGCGAGATCCCACCAGTCACCTTCCCTCCTCCCCCACTCCTCTGCAGCTCAATGCACCTTTATTTACAAAATTTTACAAAATGTTTCTCTATGAGTTGATATATAAATAAAAAATATATTTAAAAAGATGAGGCTGGTAATTATCCTATGTATGGCAACCTTTGGGATACCCTGTATAATAAGAGTAAGATACATTTTTCCTTCAATTAACACAAATGAAACAGAAGATATTAAAGTTGTACACACAGCTTATGTGGCAGGTCGGGGCCATCCTCCATGAGGTTTCAGGTAACATAAGGCTGCAAGGGAGAAAAGCCCTTTCCTTTAAGGTAGGCCATGGGAGGAAATGTCATTTGAGAGTCTGGTAGGAAGATGACAACTGAGTTTGGAAGGAGTGGTGTCACTGGTTGGACTGTGTCACCCCCCAGATTCCTATGTTAATGTGTAACACCCAGGGCCTCAGGATGTCACCTTATTTGGAGACAGGGCCTTTATAGAGGTAATGGAGTTAGAAGCAATGTCATCAGGGTGGGTCCTTAATCCAATCTGGCTAGTGTCCTTATAAGAAGGGAAAATTTGGACACAAAAACACTTAGAGGGAAGCTGATGTGAAGAGACACAGGGAGTGGGTGGCCCTTCGCCTGCAAGGAGTGAGGCCTGGAACCAACAGCCCTAAGAAAAAACCAACACAGCCAACACCCTGGTTTCAGATTTCTGGCCTCCAAAACTGCGCGATAATATAGTTCTGTTGTTTAAGCCACCTGGTTTGTAGTAATTTGCAGCCTTAGAAAACAAATACACAAGGTGTCCAAAAGAAGAAAACATACAAAGCTGATCGGGGTGGGCAAGTGAAATCAGGCCAACTAGCTTGGAACACAGACTAGAAAAAGAAGAGAGAGGAACAGAGTGAAAAGAACTATTGCCTAGCACTGATCAGAAACAGACACGGAGAGAAAAGCTTAATGCTGGATAGGCAGAGTTTTCTTATTTGCTATCCATGTTATGCAATCCGGATATAGAACAAGTCTCTCAACAACTACAGAAAAAATTGTTTGTTTTCCCTCAGATGATAAAAGGGAAGAATCTGAAAGATTATGTTGTCCCTTATGTTTTATCAACCACCAACAGCACGGCAATTAAAAAGTTAATAAGCTTTGTCAAGGCTTTTGTGGAAAATACAGAATCCCTTTTGACTTTGTTGATACAACGAGTTTGAGGAATTACTGAGTTACCTGTAAGAGTCTCTGTTACTGACGGTATCATGACCTGAATCTTCCTGCTCGTCTCCTGCGACGTTGAAGCAGACTCGCCTGCTGTTCCTCTCTCCCTTCTCATCGCTGTCTGGTGGTATTATACACTCGGACGTCTTTCGTTCTAATTTAGGAGAATATGTTATCGAAGACAGAAGGCTGCAACGTGGTATTGAAAAAAAAGTAAGTGCACATTTTCAAACTGTCTGCTGCAGAAAACTACCTTATTTGCCGAGTATGATAGGCTTACAGATGTTTCTAGAGCGCTTCCATGTTTCACATCAAATATTCTACTGCACCGAAAAAGCGTGTCATAGAAAGTTCACTTTGTCTTCTCTGAATAAGAAGCAGAAACACTTCCTAGTTTAGACCAGAAAGCTACATTCAAATCCTGGTGCTGTCACTTGTAACTGTAGCTAAAACAAAGCTATGACGGTTTTCTTTGACATTTGGGAACTGGAATAATAAGAATAACCAATCCACACGATTGCTGGGGCAATGCAGTGAGAGCAACGTATTGCTGGTGTATAATGAGGTCACCTTTCTGTCCTCACCATGGCTGCCAGTGTCACCACAATGTGAACACATTGGTGATCTTTAAAATGCTAACCAGACACTAAATATGCTTCGGTATCTCACTGGCACATCCTTAGATCCTACCCCTCCACCCCATCTTAGGTTTCTCCCAGGCTTTCTCAATTTATCAGGGAAAATATCGAAATGTCAATCCCTTCCCACTGCTCACACAAATGGAAGTCCCGGCCTTAGAGATTGTTAGATGCAAAGCAGAGTCCCGTACGGAGTGAGATCAGGAGGAAGCAGGGCAACTCGAATCTCATCTGCAATGTAGCCAGGACGGAATGTCACACGTCTGCCCAGACGTGGAGCTCTTACGCTCGGCTCCCGGCTACAACGTCACATTCAGACTCCACTGGCAGGAAACCTGGTGACGATTTCAAGTAGTGGCCAATTCTACCACTCTAAGCTGGATTGCTTGGTATAAAATATTCCTGTTAGAACTGTCTAACTCAAAATTAGACAAAACTGTCATTGCTCTTGATCACCAAACAGCATACTATAAACCTTGCAAAATGGGCCGGTCGCGGTGGCTCAGGCCTATAATCCTAGCACTCTGAGAGGCCGAGGCAGGTGGATTGCCTGAGCTCAGGAATTCCAGACCAGCCTGAACAAGAGTGAGACCCCATCTTTACTAAAAATAGAAAAACCAGCCATGCATTGTGGCGGGCACTGGTAGTCTACTTGGGAGGCTGAGGCAAGAGAATTGCTGGACCCTGAGAGTTTGAGCTTGCTGTGAGCTATGACGCCATAGCACTCTACCCAGGGTGAGAGAGTGAGGCTCTGCCTCAAAAAAAAGCAAAATGAATTAAGCCATAATCTAAACAAAGTGCCTATGTATGGCTTCTCAAGACAACACTCATCTCTGCATTCACTAAATACCTGTAACATTGACTTCCGGCCCACAGCACATATCTCACCCTCATTTTTCCACAGCAACTTAATGTTTGTTTTGTTACTTCAGAGTATGAATGCATCTTATCTCCATTATATATATCCCATAATGTCAGCCCCAAAGCTATGCATTAAGTAAAGCCCTGTTAAGTAATTAAACACATTTATTAAACAGTGCATTGCCCGTGGTACTTTGGTTATAGCAGTTTACAAAACACACTAATGCTTCTGCCTTCTTTGAGCTCAAATTCTACTGAGAGGAGACGAAACATAAACAAGTAAGCTTTATAGTATATTAAACAGAGGCAACTGCGAAGAAGAACAATAAACAAGGGGAGGAAGAGCACAACTTCCATTTCAAATAGCATGGCCGGGTAAAGGGATACTTGAATAACATTTTGGCCTTTCACAGTTTTGCACTGGTAAAAATCAGAGGAGCCATGCTTCCTTGCTCAAGGCCCTGTGAACATTCTCAATAACTGAAAGGTATGGATAATTGTAAACACTGGTTTTTCTCATTGGGATGATACTTTCATGTCTTGTAAAATAGACTGTGTATTTATTCGCTCCTCCAACACAGATTAGAGTGTTAGACTAATTGCAATTATCCCAGCCCCACGCTGTACAGAAGATGAACTCTGAATACCAAATACGAAAAATACACAGGCCTTCTTCTGCAAAGAGTCCTCTGTGCTTAGGTGTCTTTTAAATCAGGCATCACGGGGGGACTAAGCACAAACTTCTTTTCTCCCATGATTATATGAATTGTATTCACATACCGTATTTGCTTTTTATTTTAAAACAGCTGAAATCATGCTTGCACCAGCCCCACAGGAATAAGCGTAAGGCTTACACATGAATGACAGAAATCAGGTTTCTGATAACATGTTTTGGCCTAAAATCCCTAGATTTTGAAAAGCAACAATAAGGCATCAAATGAAGATACTTTATTTGTTTACATAGAAATGGTTTCCTTTACTTTTGCTGTGTATAATATTGAGCTACCTAGTAAAAGTCTATTAATTGCAGCCCTCGCCAGCATGCCATTCCAGACAAATCCCTCTAGTGCCATGTTATTAACCCATTTATGCTGGAGGCTGAAATTTTTAAATTTTTTGCATGACTTTTCGACAAGCTCCTGGCATGCCAGTGTCTGTAGCAGTGACTAACTCTGTGTACTGTGTGATGCACCTGCAGAAGGCAGACGTGTGTGAAACATGAGACCTCCAAGATGACCTTGAGCGGTAGGACAAAAATAATTCTCATATCACTGCCATTCCAATAATGGAACATGAGGCACATGTGCATTAAATAAAGTTTTTTGTCCATAGTATATTGCAACTACCTGTGTGTTTCTAAATATCATCATTGTCATCACCCTTATTATACTTAACATTTGTTGAGCTTTTATGACAGTCTACGCTAATTAATAGATACTAATTCCCTTAATTCCTTACCACCATATGAAGTAGGTATTATTATTACCCCCAATGTAGATGTGAGGTGGGACAGACACATGGTTACACACATATTCTTTGCAAATTAAGCACAGGCCCCCCTCCCTGCAGAGATCTTACACATTTAGGACAGGGCAGAGAGGTCCACAGTGCTGTTCACTGTGTCACAAATCTGCTGAGCACGTGACCAGCTGGCACTCCCTCCCCCCATCCCCTCACCAGGACAGGCATGGCCACGTGGCTTGCTTTAGCCAATGCAGTGTGGGTGGACCTGACCTGGGCCCCCTGTAGGCAAAGGTCTTTATCCCATGTGCCTCCCTCCCCCCTCCCTGTCATGACAGTCAGACATAGTCTAGCCTATGATGCTGGGTGAGGACAATGTGAAAGAGACCCTGTGCCCCATGCTGGGCATGCAGAGTAAGCAAGAAAGAAACCCTTGTTGTCATAAGTCTGTGAGCCTTTAGAGTTTCTGTTAACACAACAACAAAGGTGCTGCATAGAAACTAGGCGGCGTCCACAGCAGGGCATGAGCACCTGGGCAGGAAAGAGTCTCCTTTACGTTGGGGCACCAGACACAGAATCTGCAGACCTGACACCAGCCTGACACTTGAGTGCCCAGGAGGCCAGCGGCGCAGACCTCAGGAGCAGAGCTGAGCAGGCAGAGAACCCTCGCAGACCTCAGGAGCAGAGGCCGGCAGGCAGAGAACCCTAAGGAGGGACTGAGTTTGTCATTTTCTAGGGCCAGAAAGCAGCTAATGCAGCCAGAGCTCTGTGAGGTACCTGTGGAGAGGCAGACGGGGCAGAGGGGTGGAAACTTGTGGCCACACTGGATAGTACGTTACTGCAGTGTAATGCCATCCAGGGATTTGAGGCAGGCCACTGGCCTCTGCTGAGTGACAATGCATCACAGAGGCCAGCCTGGAAGCCCCTACGGGTGGTGTGAGGACAGATGATGACAAGGGTGGACACATTCTGAGGTGCAACTGACAGAACACAGTGAGGTTTTGCAGGTGGAGGGGAAGAAAAGAGAAGCAGCAAAACCTTCACCCAGATTCTGATGAAAAGAAGGGGAATGATTTACTGAAAAGGGGAAGACCTTGGCAGAGGAGGAATCAGAACAGATTTAAGTCTGATGAAATTGCAATTCAGTTTTGGAAACAAATTTACATTTGAGATGTCTGTGACGCAGCCCAGTGTTTCACAGCCCAAATTACAGAGGGCCTGTGAGAACGAACGTAGATGACAGTAGAAAGCTGGCACCTAGGCCTATAATAAATGTTGGGTTTTACAAAGTTATGCTCTCTTTTGTACATATGCCTGCAAAATGCTTAGGGAAACTTCCACCACCAACACCACCATTCCCATCTGTAACCCCCCGGTCACTAACAGCCCTGCAATGCAGTTTGCTCATCACTCAGTCCTGGGGTACCTGGCTCCAGACAAGTGAAGTCTATTATCAAGTTTCCTATCTTCACAAGCCCAAACACTCTTTCATTCATTTTCTCCCAGTGAGAAACACAAATCCTCTCTTTTGAAATCCCACCCAAGATTCTGGACTTGAGTAATTCTTGCTTTTGTGTATTTCTAGTATCTAAGTGTCATTAACTAGAAAATAGCCCAGTAAAGGGGACAAGTATTCCGCTTCCTAAAGTGAAGCAGGAATCACAAAGCCTTGACTAAATTTATCTTTTCTCACGTTACTAGACAGCAAATTTGTCTCTACTTCCATCTTTGGATCTGAAGTTAAGTAGGAGGATTTTGTGAAAAGCCTATGTGTTAAGGAAAATTTTATTTCTAGGAGATATTCCCAAGTGACAAGGTAACCAGACTTCATGATCAGACAAGCCTCAATGCCAGGCCCTGTCTCAGGTCTGAATAACTTCTAGAAAGGCTAGCAATGAGATGAGATGAGGCAATTTCTCCTAAAACTTGGCAACGCATCCGAGATTTGCTTCTTCATTCTGCAAAGACATTTTCGTCCAACCAAGAATAATTACTACATGAAAAGAAAATGGTTTGGTAAGTAGCTTTTTAAATCATTTGTTAGGCTTGGCTGTTTATCAAACTGTTTAATTCACCTATAAATGGGGAAGTCACAGGATAATATACAAAGCTTGTAAGTAATTTTTAAAAACTAGTATATTAGACATAGGAAAATAGAATTTTAATTCAAAATTGCTCATAAGACTTCAGGAAAATAAAATAGCAAATACCTCAATATTTGAAAATAATGTTTAAAATGTGATGCATCTAGTACAGTGATTTCTATAATTCTTTCTAAATTTCAAAGACATGTAAAATATGAGAGCATGTTAATTATGACATCATCAGTATGATGTCTAATTACAATCAAGGCTTGGAATGAGTTCTAAATATCTCATGATAAAATGGAATTCTCCATAGAGAATTCTCCATTCCAAGATGACATATGTGTGTGAAGTAAAGAGTATATATCCACAGCAATTCAAATCCACAACTTCACAAAGAGAGTACATCACTGTGGATTTATATCAGTTTCAGAATCCACCCATGTTGGATATCGTCAATCATTTCCTTCTCTTCAGCGGATGAGCAAGCATGGTGATTGCTTACTGTACTAATCTGTATCATTTTCACCACCAACTTATAATGCCTTATTATTATCTGTCCTCTTCTGGAGCTGAGAAACTGAGCTACCCCGAACCCCATGCTGTTTTCACTATACTGCCATAGAGCACCCTGCCTGGATGTGAAGCATCCTCATACACTGTGGTGGGACAAAAATCACCCCGCAGAGGTCAGGAAATTCTCCAGCCATCAAATTCTGGAATAAGCAGAACTGATTTCACTGGAACAGGGCTCATTAACTGCTTCCACCTTCTCTTGGTAAAATTACCCGCACAGCTATTTGGGTTATTGTTTAGCAGGCCATCAATTCAATCAGAACAGAAAAACATATTTGTACTACAAATACACCATTTTTCACTTACTCATTTAGCAAGTATTTTAAGCATTTGTTATATTTCTTTCTTTTTTTTTTTAAAGATGTGAGTCTCACTCTGTTGCCCAGGCTGGAGCACAATGGCATGATCACAGATCCCTGTAACCTTGAGCTCCTGGGCTCAGGCAATCCTCTTGCCTCAGTCTCCCCAGAAGCTGGGAGTATCGCCTTGTGCCACCATACTCAGATAACTTTTTTGTTTTTTGTAGGGTCAGGGTCTCTGTATGCTGTTCAGGCTGGTTTTGAACTGGCCTCTCAAGCAATCCTCCTGCCTTAGCCTTGGATTAAAGGTGTAAGCCACCAAGCCCAGCCCATTTATTATACTTTACATCTTTTGTAAGTATCTGTTGAGTGATATACACCAAATATTGTCCCCTGAACCATAAAGGATACATGGAAATCCTTATTAAAAATTAGTACTTTTCAAACATATATTTCAAGGTAATACTTCCACACTTAAGACTTATTTAGTGTTTGTGTATAGGACAGAATTTTGTCATTTTCTTCCCTGGTATTAAATGCCTACTTAAAATACATATTTGCCATTTAAAAAATCACATGGGGGATCTCATGATCAGCACAAATCTCCTGCATTTCCAAAAACTCAAGAAGGAATGACTGGATTTTTCAAAAGTTGTATTTTCTACAGCTATTTCAATAGGCAATTTGAAAGTACAACATACGGTACTTACTCATCTATTTGACAAACACACATCTCCACCTCTTTCATGGCAGTCTGAAGTTTGCCCAGCAATTTCTGATAGATATCTTGGGTTTCTAAGTCTTCTTCTTTTAACAGGTACCTGAGACCATGGCCGTCCTGCTGTCCCAGAGAGAGGCCTGAAGGGGCTGCCATGGTCGTGATGGTGTGCTGAATGTACACCATGGGGCTCAGCTTCCCTGCACGTGAAATCATTCCGGAGCAGTGTTTACCACGTTGCCTTATAACAACCCAATCCCATTCATTTCATTTATTTATTTTTAATTGACAGACAAAATTACATGCATTACCAGGTACAATAGGATGGTTTGAAGTATATGTGCATTGTGGAGTGACTAAATATAGCTCATTGGCACATGCGTTACATCACACGGCTATCATTTTTTGTGGTGAAAATGCTTTATCTCCACTCTCTTACCCCTTACCTACAATACGCTATATTGTTAGCTACAGTCACCATATTGTACCATAGATATTTCTTGGATTTATTCATGTCTCCCATCTAACTGAGATTTTGTATCCTTTGACCAACATCTTCCCAACCCCGCGCCCCAATCCTACTGGTCCCTGATAGCCACCATTTTACTCTCAACTTCCATGAGATCAACTTTCTTAGATTCCAGATGTGAATCCCTCATAATGTATTTGCCTTTCTGTGCCTGGCTAATTTCACTTAACATAATGTCTTCCAGGTTCATCCATGTTTCACAAATGACAGAGTTTCTTTTTTATGGCTGAATAGTTGTCCATTACACACACACATTTTTTTTTTTAATCCAGTCTTTTAGAAGTCCAAGATTATATAAGGTAAAATGCTAATCTAAGACTGAATTCAATTCAGAAATTAAAGCCTGTCGGGAGTTGTAATTAGGAAGACAGTTCAGTCCTTTGTCCTGCTGCGATGGTGAAGGATGGCATTGTGCATCCCTGCAGCTGTTCCCTGGGCATTTTTCTGAAAGTTACAGGGCAATTTTAGATAAGTAGCTTTCACAGCAAGATGAGCTATGCCAATCACATACAAGGAAAACAAGAATAAGAGAAGAAAAATAATAAAAATGCCTAACTCTATTCTCATTTGCTATATAATGATGCCTAATTATACAAATGATTATAGTGAGGAATCCCTTCTTATCAAAGTTCAGGCTTGTTTACACACCAGGAATCTATTGAATTTCAAGGATACAGGAATAGCCAGGATTGCCTAAATTACTTTTCATGATTTGTTAACATTTTAAAAGCTAACATACCTTGCTCAGAAGACTTATTTTCTTTATCATGAGAATTATGCTTCCTACTATCCAACTGAACACCAAATGCGCTCCCCAGGGAGGTTGATGTTTTGGGATAGGAAACTTCCATCACATTGACGTGGCAGTTGGTAGGGCAGAAGTCACTGCTATGTAGTGGGGAGATTTTAGATTTGGCCTGTTTAAAAGTGGGCCAGGCTCTATTCTTCAGTACCCGAGAAAACTGCAAATTAAAGAAGAAATGAAAAGCAATTGAACACACAGTGGTAATAACTCAGATGTCTTACTGGCATCATCCATAACAAAATGAAAAGAAAATTAAATCATGTCAACTGAAAGAAGTGAACTAAATTATAAGTTGTTAAAATTAAATTGTTATTTGAACATCCAAATATTCTCAATTAAACAAGGCAATATAAGCAACAAAGGCATATGATTCTTTTGAAACTCCAATTCCAAGTTAGGCGCTACAAGAAATGAATCTGTGACCAACAGAATTTACTAGAACTCAAATCCACAGGCTCCCTGGCAGCTGAAGGAGTCTGATGGAGAAACTGGTGTACCAGGGCAGAAAGCCAGGAAAAGGATTTTCCAAATAAGAAAGTGGCAAAATTAGGGAAGCTGCTAGGTCCAAGGGTGAAGAAGATGGGATTATTCCCAACATAGTCAGAAATCCAAAGTGTGAGTCTGCATGCAGTTTGGACAGCAAGGTGTGGTGGTACCAGCCAGAGGGACAGGACACCTCTACCTCCCAGGCGGCCTGCTAATTTCTGGGGAGCACAGGTCAGGATTAGCCTGAAGCCTGGTATGCACTCTGCTTTTATGCCATTGGGAATAAAGTGATACTCAAGTGATCACATGACTTCCAAAGGTAGCCACCCCACTGCTTCAAATCCTGCCTAGGGTTTCTATTCAAATCCATCTCTCTTCACCATGGTCTATAGAGTGGCCCAAGTCAGATCCTCGGTCTATAGAGTGGTCTATAGACCCGTCTATAGAGTGGCTCCAAGTCAGATCCTCAGCTAGATTTTATATCTCAGGCTCTCTCCCTCTTTCCCCTCACCTCCATCTGGCCTTCATTGAGTTCCTCTCACACACCATCTACTCACTCTGGTTCTTCGAACAGGCTGTTCTTTGGGCTCAGAATTTTCTTCTTCCCTCATTGCCAAGCTTTTTCCTATGCATCTTCAAGTTTTTTTGGTTGTTTGCTTATTTGTTTGCTTTGAGACAAAGTCTCACTTGATTGCCCAAGTGTCAGCCTAGCTCACAGCAACCTCAAACTCCTAGGTTCAACCAATCCTATTGCCTCATCCTCCCTAGTAGCTGGAACTACAAGCCTGCCACTGCACCCAACTAGTTTTTCTATTTTTAGTAGGGATGGGGGTCTCACTCTTGCTAAGGCTGGTCTTGAACTCCTGAGCTCAACAGATTCTCCTGCCTCACCCTCCTGGAGTGCTAGGATAACAGGTGTGAGCCACCACGTTCAACCCACATTCAACTTCAAGTTTTATCAAATCACTAAGAGGCCTTCCCTGAGTTCTAGGTTCACTTTCCATGGCTACATGTTAACGTTACAGCACACTGTAACCCTCCTCATAATTATTGGCAAACCTCCTCAGAGTAATATCCACCCCAAAATAGGTGTTTCCAGAAATTATACTAAATTGTAGTCTGTAAAGCAAAGCACTGAGAGTCACTGGCTGCCTGTGTTCTAGTTATGGCTGTCACATGACCAATTGGACATTGGGCAAGTGAGTGGTTTTTAATCGTTCTTAGCAAAATAAGAAATATGGACTAAATAATCTCTATGTTCTCTTCTCCCTTGATCCTACTATTATAATGATAATTTAGGCATAAAAAGAATAAATATTAAGACTACCACTGGTCACTAACTTTCTATGTTAAATTCAAGAATAAATACAAAAAGTCAAATCTCATAAATTTAAGCTCACCATTAGAATAGGGATCCTCTTATATGTATATATGCACACATACTATGTATACATGTGCAAATATGTGCAAACATCTGTATATATGTATATATTAAAGTGTGTTTTCAAATCACATGCCAGGGCTGCGCAGCTCAGCAAAGTGCTAGCACACAGTAGGACTCCAAGTGGAAACAGATCGAAATGCAGGAAGTTATTAACAAAACTGTGAGCAAATTTAATAGTAATGTAAGGCAAAAATGTCCTAAAAACTAAAAGAAAGGAAGAAACTTAGAGAATTCCTGGCTTATTTTCCTCACTTTACCAATAAAAAAACTGTGACCTGAAGACTTACGTGGGATAGACCTAGAATTCATGGCACAACATTCGGTCAGAAGTGCTTTTTCACTGCTGTTGCAGAACAAAAGTCTCAGATTAGGCTCCCATGGCACACGCAAAGGTACAGGAATCAATTTTACGCTGTCACAGCATCCTCCACAATAGGAAGTTACGCTTCTCTTGCCTTCTTCCATTGTAACCAAATACCCATCCCTTCAAAAATGGGAAGAGCGGCATCCAGTCCACAGCCTGGACTCAATGCTGGAGACACAGCCCCTGCCCTCCTGGAGGTCATGCTCTAGTCGGTGACACAGGTGAAGATAATGTAACACTATTATAACACTTATATGTCCCATATGTATAATACAGTCACACACCGCTTAAGGATAGGGCACATACTGAGAAATGCATCATTAGGTGATTTCATCATTGTGTGAACATCACAGTGTGTTACACAAGCCCAGATGGCACAGCCCACCACACCCCTAGGCTACACAGTCTGTTCTATCAGACGCCTCGGTTATATGGTCCAGCCTACCGCTCCTGGGCTACATGGCTGTACAGCGTGTTACTGTGCTGAACACTGCAGGCAACTTTAACACAGTGGCTGGTATTTGTGTACCTAAACATTGAAAGGCATAGTAAAAATACAGTGTTAGAATTTTAGGGGACCACTATCACATATGCCCTCATCATTGACTAAAACATTATGCAGTGCATGACTGTATATATACAATTATAGAACAATTGTGTATGAAATGCTTGAGCCAGATAATGAGAAATTTGGGTATGTGCTGAGAAGGAAGTGAACAGGGTGCTGTAATGAAGTGTTACGGGAGTGATCAGAGAGCAGGGGAAAGATTCCCTTATTAGAGGGACAAGTTTCCTAGAGCTTTCCAATATGTATCCCAGCAGGAATGCCTGCAAACACGATGTCCCCGTCCCCACACACCTTCGTGTCTGAAGGTGCTTGGACTCTTCCGGAAGACTAAGCTCCAGAGAGAAGCCCTCTCTGCTAAAAACCTCCTCGAGAAGACGGTCTTTAGGAACATGGCCCTGCCTCCCACCCTGGGGTGTCCCTCAGAGAGGGAGAAGCAGTAACAGGGACCCCACAGTCACAGGTACTGAAAATGTGGTACCATTTTAAAGATCAAAACTGTTCTCCCAGACAGCATGTCCTGCTATGCAACTGTGAGCCCTTCTGAAACTCAAAAACTAAAATGAGGAAGGTATAGTTCATGATTCGTGTATGAAACAAGTTCTGATTGTACCCTATGGCAGTAAGTGGCCCTGGGAACATTAACCTGCCTATCTTGTTAGCAACACTAAAGCTCACCAATCTGTTTTGGAGAGCTCCCAAGGAAAGGGGAAAAAAGCTTTTTTCTCCAAAATAAAAGTGCGATTTTGCAGTAAAGAAATGTACAGGGTATAGGGAGAGGTGAGTTGGGAGAGACAGGGCTTTAGACCTATTGTGGCTAACGTAGCCCAGACTCATCGTCACTTTTATTCATTTGTCCTGCCATGACACACAGAGGGCAGTGTCCTAGGCATGCTGGGAAACATTGTGAGCAAAACAAAGATTCCTGTCATCTGGGAGGTTACATTCTAATGAGGAGAAAGATAAACAATAAATGCAGGAGGCCGATTATGTAACCTCAGGAGTTGATAGATGTACTTGAAAACAAAATAAAGCAGAAAAGAAGGCTGGGTGTTGCAGAGAGGATCTGAAGAATGGATTGACAATTGTCATCACAGCAGTTAGGGTAGGCGCACTGACATTCCAGCAAAGTCTCAAAGGAAGAAAGAGTTTGAAATGCAAACATCTGGGAAAAGAATCACTCCTGGCAGACAGAACAGCCAGAGCAACAGCCCCAAGGCTGATTGTGTTCCAAGAGCAGGAATGAGACCAGTGGGGACAGGAGGAGGGCAGAGGAGGCAGGGTAACAGGGCAGGCACTGCGAGGTCTCAGAGGCCACAGCCACGGCAAAGGTTTTGCATTGACAATGGTTGAAATGCACAGCCATTCAGGAGAACCGTGGGCAGGCAGGGTGCAGCAGGAGCCCACTCGCAGGAGAGGCTGGCAGTGGCCCACCAGAGGCCAGCAGCTGTAGAGGCAGTGAGGAAAGGCTGTGTACTGAGGGTAAAGCCAAGAGAATGGTGTGAGATACAGAGGGGTGAGGGAGGTATGCAAGTGTCAGGCATGATGTGAGGCTGCGTGTAATCCCGAGACAGAGGAGGCAGCAGCAAAGATGAACTGCAGAGGAGGGCGCACGAGCTAGTTCTGAACATGTGAAATCGGAGGTATCAGGTAAGCCCCACTGGCGAGGCCAGGCAGGCCCGGAGATGCAGCGTGGAGAGAGGAGGAGGAGGAGACTAGGTCCTGCGCCCCAGGACCCTGCCACACGAAGGGGTCAAGAAGACCAGCGTGGGACACTGCGAATGGGCCACCAACAAGGAAGGACAAGGCCAGGCATAGGCGATGTCGCAGAGGTTTAAATCGAGGTTTACAGTCAACGACATCAGATCCTGCTAAGACAAGGAATGAGAGGAGACCAGCAAAGGGACTTTGGCAAAATACAGCTGACCCCTGGACAACACGTGTCTGACTGTACGAGTCCACTTAGAAGTGGAATTTTTTGATGTGTGGCAACTTGAGAAAACTCAGAGACCTGCGCAGCCTACAGCTCTACAATCAGGAAGGAGACATGAAGTGAAGCAGAAAAAGGAAAAACGGACACTAGACATCGGGCAAGGGGGCTCCCGTTATTCAAGACAGCTTTTGATTTTTTTATGGCACAGGGCCTTCCGTGATGTGGGCACTGACACGAGAGCAAATGGCAGAAGAAAAACCGGCACCACGTACGAACATTATAAAGAGAGAAAACCCAAAAAGGTCAGACGGAAGTTACGAGGCATTTCCGTAAAGCTTCGCCGAGCGTGCACACCCGTCCCGCCTCCCCGCCTCCCCTTCCACCGAGGCCAACCCCTCGCATTCCTTCTCCTTCTGAGTCTGCTCAAGGGGAAGGCGACAAGGATGAAGACCTATCTGAGGATCCTCTCCCATGGAGGGAATAATAAACGTGCTCTCCCTTCCTTACGATTTAGGTACTAACATTCTCCCTTGTCGGTTAATCACACAAGAATACGGTATATGATACATATAACACATATAACATTTCATATTAGTTGGAAGTTTATGTTCTCGGTAAGGCTTCTGGTCAACAATAGGCTAGTATTGGTTAAGTTTTTGTGGAGTCAAAAGTTATACTTGGATTTTGACTGTACAGTGGGTCAGCAGCCTTCACCCCCCTTTGCTCAAGGGTCAATGATACAGCCATTTCAATTGCCGTAACCTCTATTTAAACCTGTGACATTGCATATGCCTCACTTTCTCCTTTCTTGTTGGAGGGGACCAGAGCCCCACTGGAGTGTGGGCTCTGGAGGACGAAGGCAAGGGAAGTGGCAGGCAGACACAGCAGGTGCACACAGTCCTCGGCACGAAAGAGATAGCTAGGGAGGGAGGGGTGTGAGGGGCAAGGGAAGTCTTTTCTTTTAATATAGATGATGATATTAAAGCATATTTGTATAATATAGTGATAGAAATAGACTATTTTTGGAGATGGGACTTCGGATTTTAAATACATTGTTAGTTAATTCGTGAATTATTGAGTCTGGCAACGCAGTTAAATCCAATTATAGTCACATGACGAAAAGAAATGACGCACAGGGCAGCTACTACTGTGCAGAGAGTCTCCCGTTTCAATTGAGTGTAAAACCTCTTTGGCACGAAGCTATAAAAGTTTTGTGCTGGCCTATCCTTTTCAGGCGATGCAGACATGGGAAAGAATTTTTCCCATGATTTTTCCCAGTCCAGGTATCAGGTGGGGGGTTATGTGGCGTTACTAAGTAAAGGTACTTAGTTCAGTCTAAGACTATCAATTCCTACGTGTAATATTTCTATGTATACAGGAACTTTCTCTCAAATGCACGATAAATATTTACATCCAGAAAGTATTCCCGATACCCAAAATAAGTCCAATTATGGAATTATTCTAAAGCAGAAGAATGACTGTAGAACTATGAAAGGTTCCCAGAACAATTTAGAGGGAGAATATTCCTCCAGACATGGCATAGTTTTATTTCTAAATTGCCCATGCATGCTGCTTCACCAAGAATAAATCCCTGCTTAGGACTCATTCAGATCTTGGGTAAGGTCAGAGCTTGCCTCATACAAGTGCTGGAAAACAGCCCCTCTGTGTAACTGAAATCTGTTAGGATCACAGCAGCCTGGCTACAGAAACAGCAGAAATCAACTGGCTTCTATTTTTAAAACCTGAAACTTTTAAAGTCAAAAAAGTAAAGCCAGCCTCTTTGAAATTTTAGTTTCTATGGATACATTTTATTTTGCAAAAAGAGGAGGGATGAAGACTTCATCTGGAAGAAAAATATGTTGCTAATAATAGTTTAAAAGTAAATATGTGGACATTAAAAATGCTGTGGTTTCTGTTGACGCACCTTTGATACATAAATGGAACTAACCTTACATGACCTGTTAGGGCTACACTGTAGATATTAATATCTTATTCAAACAGAAAGGAAACTTGGAATATTTTCTTGCTAACCTTGTTTCTCTATCTAGAGAGAAATATAGTCAATTACGTTTACGGTGTTTCCGGTCAAGGGGAGTGATGACAAAGTTAGCTTTTAAAACACTTAGGACCTAGTTAACTAGATGTTATCTTTTAATTTCTAAATTAAAAATACAAATAAGTAAGACATCACTCTACAGGTCTGATACCTAGTCTGCTGCTTGCCAATACTAATAGGTGACCTTGAACTCTTATCTCCTAGAGAAAGCAGCAGGGTAGGAGTCAGTACATGTGGCTGCTTGAGACTCAAACCACAACAGTGTACATAAAAGAACTTTCTGGAATACTGCGATGTATATTTGTCATCTAAAATCACTGCCATTAGCCTGTCCATTTCTGCCTTAAAAGCTTCTAACGTGCCAGTTAGCTATGAGTAAATGGAACGTCCTCTCACTCCCCAGGATGAGGTTGTGGAGAATCTTCTACATTTGGGGAAACCTTGTACTGCACGCTTCTAATCCCCCACAACACACAACCGCGGTTTATGGCAAATCATATATTTTTGTTACGAACCAAGGAATGATAGCTTCTTAATCTGCCATAACCAAGTTATAATAAAGCAGTAGATATGTGTCTCCTACACATATCTTGAGCTAATCCTTTTTCCTCCCTCTCCAATGCTCCTACCTCGTCCAAGTCACCACCAACTTGCTATGACAGGTAGAAAAGATTACATATGACCCTCACCACTTGGACTCTTCCCCACCAGCACTCTCTCCACACTCTGCTCACGAATGTGACCATTACACTACTCCAAAAGATCACTAGAAAAATCCCATTTTCTCAGTTTTCTTTTTTGAATTGCATCCAACTCAAATCCTCCTTTCCGGTCTAGGCACTATGCCACTTCTTCATCAGTAAGATCAGTCTCACTGCTACACCTTCGCCTTCACTTCTTTCTTTACTTCAAGGCCATCTCTCCTCCCCTTCACTTGGACACACATTCCCAACTTTCGGGGGCTACCATTTGCTGAATCCAGTCCACGATGATTTTCCTCTTACTAAAGTCCTGTTGCCCTTGTAGTAATAACCACACCACTAGCACACGAGCTGTGTGATATAGTGTCAGATACAGGTAAATGAACAATAACCAGCTTTAGAGCAAGATTCAAATTCTGCTGCTGCTCCCAGCTGTGTGCCTTGGGGCACGTTTCTTGACAACTCTGAAACTCAGTCACTTCATCAATGAAATGGGTAACGTGTTATCTCAGATCACCATTTTGGTGAAATTACACAATATAGGAGAACAGTAAAATATCTCATGAAATGCCTGATATACCTAGTAGTAAACTACCAGAAACTGTTGTATATTACATAATTCTAGTACTGTCATATGAACCAGGTGTGCGGTGCCAGAACACTAAACCATTCACGGTGGTGGCTCCACGTAGGATAAGTAGACATTGTTGTTACTGCTGACTTTGTGTATTCTGACATTTCTTTTCAATTGGATTCTAAGTGCCAGAGGGAAGGCATCTTCAAATAACTGTTACTTAAGCCTCTCCTGCCTCCATGAAAGGTAAAAATGAATAAATGCTTCCCTATTCTATGCTCCATCATACAACCAATTTGCTTTGAGTTTCTGATCTATGCTATTGACGACAGCATTAAAAATGTCTGCCACACAAACAAAATTCCTCTCTGTGCTACCCTTTCTTCTGGAGGGATAGGTTTATAGGTTCATTGCCTCTATGAAATCTAGTATGAACGATTGCTTTTAGAACACAGCCCAAGAAAAGCTATGCTTCTCACGGGAAGCTCTCACATTTCACCCAGATACTGATAAATATGTAATAGACTCTTTGCTGTTTCATTCTGGCTTACCAGGAAGCTGAGGGCCAAATAGAGTCATCAACTTTAGCAACATAGAATCTTGAGACCTGTTTAACTGATAATTTTCCTCCAGTATCCATTCTCTCCTCCCACCATTTTAATAATATAATTCCCTGAGTTTTTGGTGGGCATCTAAATATCCATTGTGAAACGACATTCCCCAGGCTCTGCTAAGGGAGGAATGGGATGTGAATAGGATGAGGGGTACGCTTTCTGGATCACGTTCACAAAAGGAAACTCTTTGCTCTCCCCCTCCTTTTCCCCTTTTTGAGGGTTTATATACTAGCTTAGCCAAGGTGCTAGTGAGTCAGCTTTGACCCTGAAGAAGAGGACAACATTCCGGAAAGGAAGGCAAAAAGATAAAAGGTTGCTGATACCTAAAAGATTGTCAAATCCCATCTCTCTGGACTCCTGACAGGTGTAACATGTATGTGAGTAAAAACCCAAATCTATCTTATTTAAGACTGTGTTGTGTAGGTCATTCTTAAATCAGCTGAATCATTTTGCTACCTAACATACCTTGTTGTAACATTATGATTAAATTTATACAGCTTACTTTTTGTCTTACAAACTAATTCATGTTACTTCCATTCTTCTTATTGTACAAAGAACTGCGAGAAGAAAGTAGAAAGAAAAGCACAAAAGGAAGAGAAATGACCCACAGAGGCCAGCTGGACACCCAGAATCTCCCTGAGCCCCACCCCGCCTTCTACAGATCCGGCTCTGAAGGACAATGACGGTCTTCTCCAAAATGTCTTCCAAACGAGAATAATGTGAATTTGCTCTTGTTTAGAGTTTTTAAGTTTAACTCCAAAGCAGTCCTTCAGCTCCAATAAGGCCCAATCATGGAATCTTCCCATGAATAGGTGGGAAGGTGAACTGAGCTCAGCCCCCATGGGGAGAGGAGGAACAGGTGTGTCAGTAAGCAGTGATCCTGAATATCACTTTTTCTCATGTGAACAGACTTAAAAAAAAATTACAATAGTAATGTATACTCAGTTTAACAAGCCAAACGTTATAGGAAATGCTTAAAGGAAAATGGTAACAGTCCCTCTTCCCTTGTCTCAACTCTTACTTGAGATAACTAGTGTTGACAGTGCTTTGGATAATCATTCACAAATGTCTCTGTTCTCAGACAGACATATACAGACATATGTGGGCTTAGTTTCACTTACTACCACATATATCACGAACATAAAACACACACACAAGTAAGTTGTATTCATATACACTGAGATAAACAACATTCTTTAGTATAACTGTACCCAATTTTGAGCAACCCGGTTCATTTGGAGGGAATTAATTTAATAAGTTAATCTCCTATGGATATAAATTGGAAAAATTTTTAAAACTGTTATAGGATATGTTTCGGAGATACGTTCCCACTAATTCTATCTGGAAAATAGATCCCGAATCCATTTAATTTTCTCTGACTCCTCCGTCTTCACTGCAGTCCAAGTCATCATCTCTCAATGGGGCTGCCGTAATAGCTTCCACTGGTTTCTATTTCTCCACTCTCGCCCCCTTGTTATCCATGCATACAAAGGCCTCACCCCGTGCTTCCCATAACACCTCCCTCTGTTGATGTCCTCATAAATCTTTTTAATATTTGATATTCCCCCAGTAGGAATTTATTTCAGTCTCTGTTGTCTCTCCTACGAGAGAAATTGTCTCATTCCCTGCTATATTCCTGAAACCTAGAACAGTGCTTGGCATACAGTGGGTGCCCAGTAATTATATTTCAAATAAATGAACCAATGAGTCAATTTCAAACGACCCATATTCCACTTACTTTCTAATAGAGGGCTTCTATTTTCTGTGTTAGGTGAAAAATCAAAGAAGAGCAACAGTGTAAATTTAAAATTTGACTTCAGAATGAGGTAGTCTGAATTCAAAGCCAAGCTCTATCTTTTTCTAAAAAATAATTTAATTCTTTAGTCCTCATTACTGTATTTTGAAAATGTGGAAAAATAACATAGCTCACAGGCCTACAAAGATCGAATGAGATAATGGATATAAAAACTTGAAAGCTTTAAGTCAATGTTATTTCAGTAAACTGGTACATAATAAATAAGAAAATACCAGGAGTTGATTTAAATTTGACAAGTTAATATTAATTTCTATGACAACTGCATGTAGAATCCATAGGACCTTTACCTTTTTGTAACTGGATATTCTCTGCCGTATGTGTTCTATTCTTTCACCGCACATGGCACTAAATTTACTGTGAAGATCAGCAGGAATCACTTCATTTAGAGAATTAAGGCTGCCACAGTTTTGTACAAAATGATCATCACTTTTAGCCAGCGCTTCAAGGATCTGCAGGGATAAACACAACATTACTCCCGCACACATAAGCATGTCATTAGTTAACATGGAGCAATTTTCCTCTATTCTCTTGGTCAATGTTCGAGTTCAGTGAGGCACTGTCAGTGAGGAGATTCAACTTCCTTGTTTGAAGTCTCAGATTGTGCCTTCTGCTGACTATAAATGCCAGAGTAGGGAGGTAAGTGGACTTCAAAGACTCCCTGCTGGATAAATCAGTACGTTCTGATAGGAGAACACGGCTCCTATATTTTCGTTGGCAGTCTCTGAGAACATCTTTTTTCCTTAATTCATAGTAGAACAAAGAAACTCAGGAAAACCAGGAGCATCCTTATTTATTACTGAAGACTCAGCAAGGGCAGGAAGACTGCATTTAACAAATGCTTGCTGAAGGAACGGACACATGGAAAGTTATCTTGAAAAAGTACAAATGAGTGTCAGTTATGTGCAGTGTCTGAGCTCCAGCTGATAAAAGCATCAGTCAAAGTATCCACATGACGTTTTCAATTAGTGAATTCTTCTGACCATTTTAATCAGTTGTAAGGCAGTGTGTGTGTACATGCATGTGTCTGTGTGTGTGTGTACCATAGATTACTGGGAATTTCCAATGACTTGAGAATTAATTATATGGTATATTTATGACCTGTGATTATTCAAAAATCACAAGGATCAATTATATCCTTAACCAACATTTTTAACATTCTGTGAAACATAAAATAAAGTTCCCTTACCACCTCCATTGCCCTGTTACGATGAATATGGAGTGTGAGATTTTGTTTCATTATTAGTCTAGAAATTAGAGCTAAATCACTAGCAGTATGACCTCAGGCAAATTTCTTAATTTCTTTGGCTCTCTTTTTCTTCATGTGTAAAATGGAAGTGACATTTGCGGTACTAGTTTACACAGTTGGAAAGTACAGAATAATCCATGTAATTTACAAACTTCAAATAGCTGGAAAATGAGTTAAAATAATTATAACAACGTAGGCCCAAACTCTTATATGGATTAATTACATAGATGAGTACAAGGTAGGTAGGAAGGGATTTCGATTTTAAAATGTATATTTTACATCAATAGATACATATAATGATATAGTATCATTGGAAGGACAGGATTTCTGTAAAAGTTGACTTACAGAATGCAAAACAAAGTGTAATTTTAAAACAGTTCATTTAGATCTCTCTATTATTTTCTCCCACCAAAATGTTTTAAATGTATGTTATAAATGCTAAATCTATCTCAACTCTACATAAATGAAAAGAATTAAAATGAGGAAGTGAAGGTAGGGAAACTCTACGTCTAATGTCTTCTAGGATGATATGAGTGTGGTGAGGCTGTGGTGCACCCAGGGGGAGTCTGGCCGACTAACCTTGCAGGAGGACGTAAGGGCAAGCAGAGTCGCCTCTTTACCATGTGTTTTATCCATTTGGATGGAGACCCCCCTTCCTTCCCGCCTCCCCATCTTGCTTCAGTCTAAGAACCTTACGGTGCTGACCTTCCCAAATGAGAATTATATAAATGTCCTAGGATCTATTCACCCACTGCTCTCTAGGCTTCCTGAGATTTTACGAACTACACATGACACTTGGAGAGTTTAAAATTTCTTATCCTCATTTCATAACCTGAAATAGTCTTCCGAGGATTATGTGCAGTAAAAAAAAAGCAGCGTCTATCACAAAAATCATCTGAATCATATTCGAGATCACAGACTAAGCAAACTTAATAAATGCAGGGAAGCCTTTATGATTATCAACAGGCATTTGCCTGAGGAAGAGACCCAGATAACTTAACACTGCACTCCAAAAGGATCCACGAAAGGAAGGAAGGCTATGCACAAACGCAGTAATGGTGCACAGGGAAGCTGAATGAGCTGACAGAAGCAACTCAGACAGCTGGTGTATCTGTAGGAGTGAGGGTGCAGGAGATCCTTGTTTTCCCTGGATCACCCCACCTTGGCAGTTAAGCTGAAGAAACCTTTGGGCTCAATCATCTTCTCCACCACATTGCACTTTATGCCGGCTGTGCTGTCGTACTCGTACACGACACCATACTCCAGGTGGACATTGTCCACTGTCAGACTCACGTGCTCCTTCTCCCCGTCCATGATCGCCATGGTGTTGAACTTGTCAATGACCTCTGGAATAAAGACCACAGTAATTCATCAGGTTCAGGAAGGGGCTGTCCAGCTCTTCAAATAATGTTGAGTCCCCTTGAATAACTTTTTTTAAAGAGTACTTTAAAGGATGGTTCAGTCTGATGTGTTAAATGAAGCATCTATTTTTAACATTTTTAAAAATCAGAACGCTTTGGAAAAAGCATATGTTTGAGGGATCCAAATCTCACTGCTCTAACATGGCTAATCTTATCTTTGTATATCCGCATGGATCTGTGGATCACGTCTACCTATTTATACCAATATAAACACTGTATGTACAATTTTGTATTTTTTCATTAAAGACATGCATGACCTCAAATGGGGGTTTCTAAATCTTCCCAAATAGTGTATGGAATATTTTCTCAAAGCAGGAAAGTATCTATAAGAAAGGCCATAATGAAGAAGCAGAAAGGAGGTACAAGAATAATTTCATCGGTGGAGGAAGGGGGATGCCTGAAGTTTCCAGTCAGCATCTTACTGAGCGAGCTGACAACATTTTTCATTGTTCACTATAATAAAATTTCTATCTGGAGTATGAGCATGTGCTTTTTATCCTACAATCAGTCAATTGGTGAAAAAACACCAAAAATCTCAATTAAAGAGCTCCTTGGAGACCTAACTGTAAATATTAAATGAGTAAAACTAAAATATCAGCTTCTTTAAAACAAAATCCTAAAACAGCATAAACAGTAAATATTAAATAAGCAAAAGCAGAATACTGATTTTCCTTAAAGCAATTAAACCCCAAGTAGCTACAAATCAATTTCCACAGCAGCAGCTTGATCACCTTCATTTCAATGCAGAGCTGATGCTGATTTATTCCAAATGAGGAATAAAAGCCTCAAGATGGCATCCTGAGATTTGAATAAACACCATATGTCTTATCATAAAACTTTACTGCTCCAATGAGGTTGAGATATTACTGATGCTGCCCAGGACTTAGGTGGGGTCCACCAAGCAGTCTCCCAGGAGTGGAGGGAAACGGTTCTTCCCCCGTATTCCCTCAAGAGAAGTGTGTACAGGTATCAGACAATGAGAAACATGTTTGGTGTTTGGCCCCTGCTCCTGACAGAAAGCTCCGAAAATCCTTGTAATTTACTGAGTGATAGTAATAGGAGCATGTTTTGTAATTTGCAATGAGCCCCTTATGAACAGACCTGAGTTTATGCTAATGAAGTGAGCACAGAGGAACCGACCATGTGATTGGGGGTTGGGACTTCCAGCCCTACCTAAGGGCTAGAGATTAAGTTCAATCACCAAGGGACAATGATTTCACCAATCATATTTACAAAAGGGAATTTCCATAAAAAGCCATAAGCAGGGGTCCAAGTACACAGCTCAGAGAGCTTCTGATGTACGTGTCAAGGGGGTTGGGGCGTGACACCTGGACAGAGCTCCTATGGAAAGACTCTTCTGGACTCACGCTGTGTCCCTCTGATCCTGGCTCTTCATGTTATATCCTTTATAATAAACCAGTGACAGTAAAATGTCTGCATTCTCTAGCCATTCTAGCGAAGAACCGAACTCAAGGAAGGGGTATAGGACTTCCCTAAATTAATAGCAAATTGCTCAAAAATAGAGGTGAAATCCTGAGACTTGTCATAGACATTTGACCTGTGGGAAGCCTTGTGGGACTGAGTTGAACTGTAGAATGCCCAGTTGGTGTCAGAAGTGTTGGTGACATGGATGGTGTGAGGCAACACCCCACCCACACACACACACACACACATATATGGATCAGAAGTGTTGTAAGTGAAAACAGCTGAGAATAGGGAGTTCTTTACCGGTTTGGAAGAACCTAATAGTACAGTAAGAATCTCCAGAAATATCCACCAGTAATGTAAGTGGAAATACACCAGGAGAATGTCAAATCCAGAACTAAATGTAACTGCCTCAGTCACCCTTGACAAAAAGCTGCTGAATACAGTGGTTTGCTGATTTTCCCCACCGTGAAACCAGAAATGACAAGAACTCTTATCAAAAGATTTCTCTCTCCTTTCTCTCCTTCTCTCTCTTTCTCTCTCCTTTTTACATCACTAGTTTTTCTCTTTCTTTACTGTCAACATCAGAATACACTAAACATTACTTGAACAAAGAATGTATTTTTAAAAGAAACGTCTGGACCAGGGCTTCTCAGATTAATATGCACAAACACCAGTTTGCTCCATTTTAAAATGGGGGTTCTGATTCAGTAGAGCTTGAGGGGCTGAGGTTCTGCACTTCTGTCTAGCTCTAAGTGGTATCGATAGTGCTGGTCTGTGAGCCGTGCTGGAGTAGCAGGGTCTGAACATTTCCACTCCAAACAAGGAAACACATTATAACTTGAGTTCGAATCCTTGCTCCACCCCTTACCTGGCTTGGGCAAGTCCCTTAACCCTTAGGCCTCAATTTCTTCTCTCCTAAAAAGTGAATGATGGTGATCACATCTACTTTATGAAAATTTCTTTTTCGATGACTAAATTAGACAATCCACATAAAACACTTAATACTGTCCCTAACAAATGGACACAGTTATGACAGGCTAGCTGCTAGCTATTATTCCTCATATGAGTTTTTGACATGACATCTATTGGGTAACAGGGACTTAAGAAAGCGACTTGAACATGTTAAGACCTTCAATATTCGCAGTAGGCAAAGGCACAGTGGGAAAGAATACTATAAGCATGTGGGGAGAGGAAGAAGGAACAGAAGGAACCTACCTTCCACCTTGCAGTCAAAAGAATCCCCTGGCTCATCTCCGGGGGGCTTGGAGTTAGATTTTTGAAGGTCCTCTTGGGCACTCTCAATGCTATTATAAACCCATTGTATGGAATCTTGCTGGAAATGAGGGGAAACGAAATCTCAGATGTATTAGCACTTCCTAAAAGGCATGGCCATTTCACAACCTACTTCAGGAGACTTGACCATCTTTTAATCCCTCTAGCTTGTATAAAAACAATAAAATTTGAAAGAGAAAATCAACATCAGAAGCTAATCATTTAACACACTGACTTTTTTTTTAAGCTTAAAGTTTTATCTTCCAAAAATTATGTTTTATGGAAATTACACCTTCTAAACATATGTTCCAAAGACAAAAGTTTTTAAATAGGATGTATTTTCCAAATGTCTCAATAAATGGTTGAATTCCATGTTAAATGTTAGATGGACAGTCTTCTAATGAATAAATTATCTATAACTGTTCAAACCAGTCTCCCTGACAAACCACCCTAGTCTCCCTACAAACCACCTAAATAGTCTCCTAACAGTCATACTTATTTTAATACATTACTTTTTTTGAATCAAACAAAATTGAAAATGGAAGAACATCTTTTGGTTCCTTGGGTTTCCAAGTCATGTAACTATCTTTTAGTCCTTCTGGGTAAGAAATCATACTATATTTCAATTAAAACTGCAATTCCAATCTTACAGAGGGAAATAAGAGAGATGAACTGGCCACCAAATAAATACTTCAATAGTGGTATTACTTTAAGGTTCATATTTTTCTAGATAAGACGATAAATCAGATCGAGCTGAATTATTGCAGTGTGACATAACATGTATCATCCATTCTTTTTTCTTGTCCTAGTTTCACAGTTGTGTTTAATTATGACATTGTTTTAAATCATGAAAATGCTAGTTAATATTTAATCATAAATATATGTAAATGATATATATACGTGTGTGTGTGTGTGTATATATATATTTATTTATTTATTTAACTCGGTCACCCTGGGTAGAGTGCAGTGGCATCATCATAGCTCACAGCAATATTAAATTCTTGGACTCACTCAGTCTACTACCTCACCCTCCCCAGTAGCTAGACTTACAGGTATCTGCCACAACTTAGCTAATTTTTCTATTTTTGGTAAGGACAGGGTCTCACTGTTGCTCAGGCTGGTCTTGAACCCCCAAGCTCAGGTGATCCACTGGCCTCAGCCTCCCAGAGTACTAGGTTGACAGGAGTGAGCCACTGTGCCTAGCCTAATATTTGATCATTTAAATACATCTTTGTGCCCTGTGATGGACCCCACTGAACCACAGCCCCTGGTATCCCACACTGATCCTAGGCTTAGCCATGTAACTTGATGTGCAGACACAATCTCAGTACAGGGTTTATGGCTTCTAACAATCCCTCTTGAAATCCAGACACCAGGCAGAAAGGAAAATTGTGCTAGAGATTGGGAAGAAAGGCCACGTGGAGGGTCTCTGGAGCCTCAACCAGTGATTTTCAACCCGTGTGTCCAGAGAGGATCTTACGTGTGCAGTGAAAAATTTAAACATCAATGAAATTATTTTTGAACAAAGTCCAAAGCACAGTAAGTATATCCTCTTTTAAACTTTTCTTTTTAAATCAACATAATTTAAGTGCACTGGGTAATTATAACTATAGGTTCAAGTGTGTCGTGAGATAAAAAAGATAGAGAAATGCGCTTCTGGAGGGTAACCTGCCACACGGAGCCTGTGGCCACTGCGCTGGAAGGGAGCAGCCCAGTCAGCTTCCAGCAGGATGCAGCCACGTCAGTACCCATGTGGGAACCACCCCCCAGCTGGCCCACAGAACCAAGAAAAATAATCAATCACTGTTGTTTTAGGCCATTCGGGTTTTGGAGGGTCTGTTTGTGGCCGTAGACGCCTAAGAGGGCGTGTAACTCCTGGATGCTTCTTCCCACTTAATGCTTTCTCAATAATTTCACCCATTAACGCCTCTCATGGAGAACGAGCAGGGGAAATGAGAAGGAATGGAACTCAAGTCGCTCTGTCTACTTATGAAAATTCTGACCGAAGAGCAAGGTTTGATGATTTCAGAAGACTTTAAAAAAAAACCCATTCAATAATACAATTCAATCAACACCTACTTATCAAGTTCCTATCAACCAGAGTAACCCATGAGTCTGTGCGTAGCCTCCAATTTGCTACCCTAGTTCTGACCTTATTACTAAGCAAAACTGATCAGCTATTTTTAGGTGCTTCCAGCATTTTGCAGGATATCAGCTCCAGCCTATGAGAACATGGCCATCTATATACCTGGTTTGGACACAAAATCATAACCTCAAATCCAGAAAAGAGTATTTCACTATGCACGACAGAAAAATGAAATGCAGGTTTTTCCTTTAAAGTTCCATTCTGCATCTAGTTGATTAAATTGCGAGAATTATCTCTTACAGTCCCATAGTCACTTTTTCTCCATAATAAGCTTTAGGTATGAATTAGGATTTCAATTTTATTTTTCTGTGACACTTGTGGATGAAAAGATGGTACTTAGAAATTTTACACAATGGCAGCACATTTCAATATTTTTTTCAGAGCAAAATCCAGTGTGCCTAATATATCCAAAAGTCAATCACAGACCCCATAAAACCAACAATTTTTACTTTTTTCACAGAAGTCTTATAATGAACAGTGTAAGTACTTATTAACTCATATACTCAGATATAGACACACAATGATTGCATATTCTAAAGCACCCACAATAATCTTTGGATTTTAATTGGATAAATTTATATCACAATGAAAACAAAAGTACCCCCACGAGCATTTTTTAAAGAGATGATCATGCTGTAATAGTAAAATGTAACCATTTAAATATAATCAATTATAATTAACTATGCAGATAAAACCATCACTATGAGATTTATGGTGCTATGTTTAAATTCAAACTTAGAACTGGGGACTGCAACATTTCTGGCGTGCCGTCCCCTGGGGCTTCCCTGTGAGGACACCAGCAGGTCCAGAGAAGAGCAGTACAGCTCACCTTCATCGGCCGCCTGTATTTCCGGCAGGCTGTGACATGCGCAATGACACTGGCGTGGGTCTCTTTGCTGACATTGATTCCATTGACTTTGATGATGCACTGTCCAGGGTGAAGGCCAGCTGCTGCGGCCACAGTTCCTTTAAATACAAATGGGAAAAGTACCAAAAACTACCTTCAGAAATAAAATTCATTTTGTAAATATACGTAATAATGGAAGTGATTTTAAAATATAATAAAAATCTAGGTAGTATGATATTTAATATATATATTATATATATATAATTATATATATATATTAATAATATATAATATTATAATATTATATATATAAATATATATATTATTAATATTAAATCATAGCTGTGTACATTAATGCGATCATGGGGATAAACTTGTTCTGAGAGCAATGCCCTTTCAACATTTTTCCACTTTTTAACTTGCTTTCCTTTTATTTATTTTGTTTTATTTTATTTATTTTGTTAAACTTGCTTTACAATCAGCGATTAACAGAACATTTCTTACCTTCCTAATAATTAATTTGAAAGAATATTGCAAAGTGACCTTTATAATGCTAATCAGTTACGTTCCTTACAAATGTTAAGTCAATCTAATTTTCTAAGTATAGATAAATAGCATAATCAGAAACATATATTTTATTTACCTTTCTTTACTCTGCAAAACCTCTAAATATTTTTAAAAGCCAGCAATTTAATATGCACACTAAAAAGGAAATTTTTGAGATAAAAATTCAAGTCATTTGGCAACTATAAGTGGGCTGAATTTTCTGAGAATAAAAAGAGCTGAGGATATGTACAAACGGCCAGGAACTGGAGAATTTGTAGAGAACAGAATTAATTATTAACTGTCCAGCAATTTTGTTTGCATAGAGATGAATTTAAATATGGCAGTAACATATCTTAACCAGCAAATTAACATTTCTCAGGACCTTTCTATCACTCTTATGTGAAAGTCTAATCAAATCAACATTAAAGTACCATTAATAAATACAATTCAGTGTTCTATAGTTTTATTAATAGAGACTTTTCACCTCCTTTGTTAAATTTATTCCCAGGTGGGTTTTTTTTTTTTTTTTTTGGTAGCTATTGTAAATGGAACTGGCTTATTGATTTCCTCAACGGGGTCTTTATTGGTGTATATTAACACTACTGATTTTTGTATGTTGATTTTGTATCCTGCAAGTTTACTGAATTCATTTATCCAATCTAATAGTTTTTTGGTGAAGTCTTTAGATTTTCTAGATATAAGACTGTATCATTAGCAAACGAGGATAATTTGACTTCCTCTTCTCCAATTCAGATGCCTTTTACCTTGCCTGATTTCCCTGGGTAGAGCTTCCATTCCTATGCTGAATAAAAATGATGAAGCAGGCATCCTTGTCTTATTCCAGTTCCTAGGGGAAAGGCTTCCAAATTTCCCCCATTTAGCAATGATGTTAGCTGTGTATTTGTCTTATATGGGCTTTATTATTTTGAGGTATGTTCCTTCTATACCTAGTTTGTTGAGCAATTTTAATCATGAAGTGATGCTTAATTCTATTAAATGCTCCTTCAATGTCTATTGAGGGGATGATCAGATGATTTTCATACTTGATTCTATTTGTGTGATTTCACATTTATTGATTTGCATATGTTGCACCATCCTTGCAACTTAAATCCTACTTGATTGTGACCTATTATCATTTCATGTGCTGTTGGATTTGGCTTACTGGTGTTTGTTAAAGTTTTCTATACCTATGTTCATCAGAGACACTGGTCTTTAGTTTTCCTTTTCTGTTCTGTCCTTGTCTAGTCTGAGTATCAGGATGATACTGGCTTTATAGATGAGTTAGGGAGAATTCTATCTTCCTCAAGCCCAAAGAAGTGGTGTAAGTTCTTTGTACATCTACTATAACATTTGATAGACACGAACAGAAACTTTTCAAAAGAAGACAACAAATTATGGCCAATAGCTATATAAAAAATGCTTTGGGCTGGGTGTGATGGTTCATGCCTATAATACCAGCACTCTGGGAGACTGAGGCAGGAGGCTCACTTGAGCTTGGGAGCTTCAGACCAGTCTGAGCAAGAGCAAGAGCAAGACTCCATCTCTACTAAAAATAGAAAAACTAGCTGGGCATTGTGGCAGGCACCTGGAGTCTCAGCAACTGGGGAGGCTGAGAGAGGAGGATCACTTGAATCCAGGAGTTTGAGGTTGCTATAAGCCAGGCTGAGGCCACACACTCTAACCTGGTCAACAGAATGAAACTCTGTCTCAAAAAAAAGAAAAGAAAAAGTGTTCAACATCAGTCATCACCAGAGAAATGCAAATTAAAACCACAATGAGATATCTCCTTATACCAGTCAGAATAACTATTATTACAAAGACAAAAAAATAGAGCGGCGCCTGTGGCTCGAAGGAGTAGGGCACCAGCCCCATATGCCGGAGGTGGAGGGTTCAAACCCAGCCCTGGCCAAAAACTGCAAAAAAAGACAACAAATGTTGGCATGCATGTAGAGGAAGGAGAATTCTTATACATTGTTGATTTCCCAAATAACTAAAAATAGAACTATCATTCAATCCATTGACCCCATTTCTGGGTAGCCATCCAAAGGAAAAGAAATCAATATCTGATAAGACACCTGCACTCATATCTCTGTCGTAACACTACTCACATAGCAAAAACATGGAATCAACCTAAATGTCCGTCAGTGGGGGAGTGGATACAGAAAATGTGGTATATTTACACAACAGAATACTACTCAGACATTTAAAAATGAAATTATATCTTTTGCAGCAAGATGGATAAAACTAGAGGTCATTAGCTTACGTGTAACAATCCAGACACAGAAAATAAAAGATCACATGTTCTCACTTGTAAATGGGTGTTATAAAGTATGTACGCACAGACCTAGAGAGTGGAACGAAAACAGTGGAGACTCAGAAGGTTGAGGTGAGGGGGGTGGATGATGAAAAATTAGTTAATGGGTACATTATTTGAGTGATGGATATCCCCAAAGCCTTGAGTTGAACACTATGTAATCTATGCCTACAACAAAATGACATATGTACTCCATAAATTTTTATAAGTCAAATGTGGCCAGGTGCAGTGGCTCAGGCCTGTAATCCTAGCATTCTAGGAGGCAGAGACGGGTGGATTGCTTGAGCTCAGGAGTTAGAGACCAGCATGAGTAAGAGGGAGATCGTGTCCCTACTTTAAAAAAAAAGCCAGGCATTATGGCAGGTGCCTACAGGCCAGCTACTTGAGAAGCTGAGGCAGGAGGATGGATCACTTGAGCCCAAGAATTTGAGGTTGCTGTGAGCTATGATTCCAGGACACTTTACTCAAGGTGACAGAGTGAGACTCTGTCTAAAAAGAAGAGTCAAATGTAAACATGGTTTCTTAAATAAATCAATCCATATAATATGTACAAATAATTACACAACTTATAAACATGTTAAATGAGATTTTATGAGCAATTTCTTTCACAAAGGAATTATTAAACATCTTTAAGAAAATAATTCATATTCAAGAAAATATCTTTCCATTTTTTCATAGTCCTCACTAAAATTCACTCCCAGAAATAGTGTTTTTTTTTACACTGAGTTGAGTCTTGGGGAGAAAGGAGAAACATTTACAGAAGCGCAAACAGCCTGAGAAAAGGCATTGCTTCAGGAATCACCCAGCCATCCGGGAGCACACGAGCCATGTAGTCGGTGTGAGCTCGGAAGGAGGGTGGCTGGATGAGACAAGGTTGAAAGGCTGAGCAGAGCTGAGCTGCGCAGTCCTGTATGAGGTCTTCAGAGCCTGAACCTTACCCCGTATGGAAGACTCTGAGGGCTTCATGCCCAGGAGCCTGAATTGGTCTGGGAGGTAGAAAAAAAGAAGTTGCATGGGAGGCAACTCTGAGCAGGAACAGAACTGATCAAGGAAACATCAAAAAAACTGCTGAGCAGTAACACCGGCCCAGAGAAACCAGTGAATCAAGAGATGTTAATTCCATAACCATGATAGTTACTTCCAACTACAGAAAAGGAAAAGCAAAGAAGGAGGTTAGGTTGATCTAAGGCTGAAACGCGGGGCCTGGCTGCAGCTGAGGAGTGGGAGTGAGGGGCCCTGACAGTGCTGGCAAGAGTGGCCGCGGTGGCCCACCATGGGAATAGACTGCTTGAAAAGAAATCTCCTTTTCTTATAGCATAGTTATGGTGTAGAAAGAAACCACAGCATAACATCTTTTCATTTAATACATATCTGAAAGTGACGTACAGGAGCACTTCTGCCTTTTACTCCTTAGAAGTGAAAAGCACCAGAAACCAGACTTGGGCCAACCCTGTCACTAAGCTGCAAAGATAGACTCTTGCTCTCTAAATAATATTGTAATAGGGGACGGGGAGCGACTGGATTCACTCAGGCTTTCGGTTACATCACAGCATCATTAATGTGAATTATTCCTTTTTTGGCTTAGTGAAAAATGAAGATGATATATGATGTCTCAATATCCCATTCCAGTTTTATAGTTAATGAGCTACTGAGAAGGTTTTAAGTGTCTAACATTCTGTTTTTGAAATGTGAGCAAAAAGTAAGTTTTTGAAATAGATTCATTTTTTGCCATACATACAGTAATGAAAGCAATGTGTAATCTAATAAAGGTCTCGCTAGTGTGTTCCTAATAAATGTGATCCTGCTAGGAATGCCTTCTCAGAATCTTCCTGTCAAATATTTTTTTTCCTTTTCTTTTTTTTTTATTGTTAAATCATAGCTGTGTACATTAGTGCAATCAAGGGATACAATGTGCTGGATTCATATACAATCTGAAATATTCTCATCAAACTGTTCAACATAGCCTTCATGGCATTTTCTTAGTTATTGTATGTAGACCTGTCAAATATTTTGGTAACTACATTAAGCTGCATTATATGTCTCAAACATATAAAGGCTATTCCTCCCTTGTTAGATAAACACATGGCTTCTCATGCTTACACCAACACTTCCTGCTAAAGCAGCAAATTATTTATTATGCTTAGCAATGCGGGATCTAATAGTAACTTCTGCCAATCATTACTAGCGTCAGTATAAAATAAAAACACATATGATAACAAGAGATATCAATAGCTGATTTGCCTCTCAAATAAAAAGAAGGTTGGGTGCAGTGGCTCATGCCTATAATTCCAGCACTTTGGGAGACCAAGGCAGAGAATTGCTTGAGGCCAGGATTTGAGACCAGCCTGGATAACACAGTGAGACCCTGTCTGTACAAAAACTAAAAATAGAAGTTCGGTAGATGCGGTGAGGTACACCTGTAGTCTCTGCTACTTGGGAAGCTGAAGCAGGTAGACTGCTTGAGCCCTGAAATTGAGGACTCAGTTGAGCCCACTGCACTCAAACCTGGGTGACAGAGCAAGACTCTGTCTCAAAATAAATAAATAAAAATAAAGAAAGTTAAAAATTAGAATTAAAAATAAAATAAAATATAAAAATAACTTTTGAAATTATTTAACTTAAAATGCATTTTATGGTGATATTTAACCATAGTTTCTAGAAGGACTTGAAGGAATTATATAGTTACAGGCTCTAAAGTCCACAGATCATTCTTAAAACTGAAAATTCACATCTTTGGATTACTGACAAAAAACACAATTATTTTTAATCAAGAAAAATACAAAAGAAAAATAGACAGCCTTAAATTATTGTATCTTTGGGACAAACTGAAGCATGTAGAAGAGTATGTTGAGGCATCCATCTTTCTTGTATCAAATTTATAACAATGATGAACATGCCTTAGAATTCTTAAGTGTTTTTAAAAATATATTGTTTGCAGAATGTACTACCAATAAGCTAATACAGTAAAATACAAATAATGAGAAAATTAATAGCAACATGATTACGCACACTTTAAATATATTCCAGTTCTGTAAGAAATCACCAAAGTGTGCTGAAAAGCTGTGTGCCCTGCAAGATGGGTTTCTCACCTCTCCCGACAGCATGCACCACTGAGGGGCCAAATCCTCGGATCTGGAATCCAAGTCCATCAGCTGAATCTGGGATTTTCACTGTCCTAAAAACAATAAAAAAATATGGTCAGAGGAATTTTAAATCCACAACTGGTTAAAACAACAGTTATCTACACTCAGATGCACTCTTAAAACAACAGTTATCTACGCTCAGAAGCACTCTTAAAGCAACAGTTATCTACACTCAGATGTGCTCTTAAAACAACAGTTATCTACACTCAGATGCGCTCTTAAAACAACAGTCATCTACACTCAGATGAGCTCTTAAAACAACAGTCATCTACACTCAGATGAGCTCTTAAAACAACAGTCATCTACACTCAGATGCGCTCTTAAAACAACAGTCATCTACACTCAGATACGCTCTTAAAACAACAGTCATCTACACTCAGATGCGCTCTTAAAACAACAGTCATCTACACTCAGATACGCTCTTAAAACAACAGTCATC
>CAUYPK010102604.1:0-37126 GCA_963574355.1 Loris lydekkerianus
GTGAGCCAGAGCAAGACCTTGTCTCTAAAAATAGCCGGGCATTCTACCTAGATACAGCCAATGTGGTACCATGCCACTGGCCCGACCCTGTCACTCACCTCTTCCCCCGCCTTCTTTCCCTGCCCCTTCTCCACAATAAAAAAATAAATAAATTCAAAAAAAAATAAATTCAAAAAAATAAATAAATAAAAAAATAAAAATAGCCGGGCATGTGGTAGGCGCCTATAGTCCCACCTACTTTGGGAGGCTGAGGCAATAGAATTGCTTGAGCCCAAGAGTTTGAGGTTGCTGTGAGCTATGATGACATGGCACTCAACCAAGGGCTGCAAAGTCAGACTGTTTCTCAAAAAAAAAAAAAAAAAAGCAAATACTGTATGATTCCACTTACAAGAAGTGCCTAAACTAATTATACTCTGTCTACATGGAGACAGAATGTAGAATGAAGGTTGTCAAGGCAAGGGCTGGGAGGGGAGAATGGGCACTTGTTTGGTGGGTATAAAGTTTTAATTTTGCAAGATGAAAAGAGTTCTGGAGATTGGTTGCACAATAATCTGAATATTAACATTACTGAACAATAGTGCACTCAAAGTGGTTAAGATGGTAAATTTTGTGTTGTATATTTTACCACAATTTAAAAGATAAAATAAACAAAGTTAAATGACAATAGAAATTAGTTATATTGTGTGTGCTATAGACAGAATTGTCTTCCTCCCCTCATCCTCAAAATTCATATTATCTCTAACCCCCAATGTGACCTTATATGGAGATAGGGCCTATAATGGGTTAATTAAGGTCACAAGGTCCTGTCACTATGGGATTAGTGTCACTTGTTCACTCTTCCCTCTCTTGTACAAAAAACTTTAGTGGCCATTTGGTTGTCATTTTCTGTGAACTGCTGGAACCCTTTGACTTTTTTTCTAAGCAGTTGGTTATCATTTTCTTATTGATTTGTAGAAACTCTTTATATAAATTTTGACCACCGATCTCTTTTTTTTTTTTTTTTGAGACAGAGTCTCACTTTGTTTTCCTCAGTAGTGTCATGGTGTCACAGTTCATAGCAACCTCAAACTCTGGGCCTCCCGAGTAGCTGAGGCTACAGTGCCCGGCTTTGTTTTGCTCTTGCTCAGGCTGGTCTCAAACTGTGAGCTCAGGCAATCCACCCACTTCGGCCTCCCAGAGTGATCAGATTACAGACATGAGCCACCATGCCTGACGGCCACTGATCTTTTATCTTCCATTTTCTTTTTTGTTTTCCTAAAAAGTTTTCAAAATTTCTGGCCCAACCATATTCTTTAACACCTTTATCATGATATAGTTCACATGCTATGAAATTCACTCAATGTGCTGGGCCTGGTGGCGCATACCTGTAATCCTAGCACTCTGGGAGGCCGAGGCGAGTGACTTGCCTGAGTCGAGTTCAAAACTGCTCCGAGCCAGAGCAAGACCTGGTCTCTGAAAAAATAGCCGGTTGTTGTGGAAGATGACTATAGTCCCAGCTACTTGGGTAGCTGAGACAAGAGGATCACTTGAGCCCAAGATTTGAGATTGTTGTGAGCTATGTTGCCATGGCACTGTACCCAGGGCGACAAAGTGGGACTCTGACTCAAAAAAAGAAAAACGAAAAAAAAAAAGAAATTCACTCATTGTAAGTATATGAATTCAATGATACTAGCACATTTTTAGAGTTTTGCAACCATCTCCACAATCCAGTTTTAGAACATTTTCAAAAGTTCCTTTGTGCCTGCTTTCAGTTAATCCTCCCTCTATCCCCATTCCTAGGCAACGGCTGACCTGCTTTCTGTTTCTGTGTGTATGCCTTTTCTAGACATTACATAAAAATGGAATCATACAATATGTAGCCTTTTGCATCTGGTTTTTTGAACTTAGCATATTGCTGAGATTTGTCCCATTTGTCCCCGTTATTGTATGTGGTGGTAATCTGTTCTTTTTAAAAATTACTAAGTAGTATTTGGGTATACTGAATTTTGCTTATCCGTTCACCAATTGATATTTGAAATGCTTCCATTTTGGCTATTCTGAATGATCACTGTGTTCTTAAGTGGCTATGAACATTTCTGCTGTCTTTGTATGCAGACATGCGTGTATATTACTTGTTATTTATTATTATTATTTTATTTTGAGACAGAGTCTCACTCTGTTGCCAAGGCTAAAGTGCCATGGCCTCAGCCTACCTCACAGCAACCTCAAACTCCTGGGTTCAAGCAATCCTCCTTCCTTAGCCTCCTGTGTAGCTGGGGCTATAGGAGCTCACCATGATGCCTGCTAATTTTTCTATTTTGGGTAGAGACAGGGTTTCACTCTTGCTCAAGCTGGTATTTTTTATTTTTAAGAGATGATGTCTCACTATGTTGCCCAAGCTGGGCCTACAGGTGCATACCACCACCCCTGGGTTTGACATATATTTTTATTTACCTTGTGTAGATATCTAAGAGTGGAATGGTTGAGTCATATGGTAACTCTGTTTAATTGTTAAAGAAATTGCCAAATTGCTTTGCAAAGTGGCTGTACTATTTTACATTTCTACCAGCAATGCATAAGAGTTCTCATTTCTCCACATCTTCACCAACACTTTTTGTTGTCATTTTTATTATAGTCATTCTAGTAAGTGTGAAGTGGTATCTCATTCAGATTTTAATTTGCATTTCCCTAAAGACTAATGATGTTAAGCATCTTTTCATGTGCTGATCAGATCTTCATATGTTTTCTATAGCCATATGTCTATTAGAATATTTTGCCCATATTTCTCTTTTATGTTGCGATAAATATATATAACACAAAATTTACCGTTTTTAATTAAGTATATTCCCATTTTTTTTAACCATCACATCTTCCATCTCCAGAACTTTTCCATCTTGCCAAACTGAAACTCTGTCCCCATGAAATAATAACTTCCATTATGTTCTCCTCAGCCCCTGGTACCACCATTCTACTGTTTATCTCTATGAATCTGACAGCTCTAGGGACTCCTATTATTCTTTTGTGTCTCAATTATTTAATTCAGCATAATGATTTTTTTTTTTTTTTTATGTAGAGACAGAGTCTCACTTTATTGTCCTCGGTAGAGTGCCGTGGTGTCAGACAGCTCACAGCAACCTCCAGCTCTTGGGCTTAGGCGATTTTCTTGCCTCAGCCTCCCGAGTAGCTGGGACTACAGGCACCTGCCACAACACCCGGCTATTTTTTTGTTGCAGTTAGGCTGAGGCTGAGTTTGAACCCGTCACCCTCAGAATATGGGGCCGGCACCCTGCCTACTGAGCCACAGGCGCCACCCTAGCATAATGTCCTTAAAGCTCATCCACATTGTAGAATGTGTTAGAATTTTATTTCTGTTTAAAGCTGAATAAATTTTCCTTTGTTTATATGTGGTATATACCATATTTTGTTTGTTCATTCATTCATCAATAAACATTTGGGGTGTTTCCATATTTTGGCTATGAAGAGCCAACATTTCTGTCATAATGAGGCCGGGTGCTCATGCCTCAATGAGCTCATTGCTCATGCCTGCAATCCCAGAACTCTGGCCCCGAGGTGGGTGGATTGCCTGAGCAAGAACGAGACCCCATCTCTAAAAAATAGCTGGGTGTTGTGGCGGGCTCCCATAGTCGCAGCTACTGGGAGGCTGAGGCAAGAGGATCACTTGAGCTCAAAAGTTTGAGATTGCTATGAGCTATGATGCCACAGCACTCTACTGGGGAAGACAAAGTGAGACTCTGTCTCCAGAAATTTAAAAAAAAAAAAAAAAAAAGAAAGAAAAGAAATATCTGTTTGAGTCCCTGCTTTCAATTCTTTTAGATATGTATTTTGCTCACTTTACAATTTGGTTTTTTGTCTTGTTAAATTGTAAGAGTTCTTTATATTTTCTGGATACCAATCCTTTATCAGATACATGCTTTGTAAATATTTTCTCCCAGTCTATGGTTTGTCTTTTTTTTTTTTTTTTTTTTTTTGAGACAGAGCCTCAAGCTGTCACCCTGGGTAGAGTGCTGTGGCATCACAGCTCACAGCAACTTCCAAATCCTGGGCTTCAGTGATTCTCTTGCCTCAGCCTCCCAAGTAGCTGGGACTATAGGCACCTGCCACAACACCCAGCTATTTTTTGGTTGTAGTTGTCATTGTTGTTTGGCAGGCCCGGGCTGGATTCAAACCAGCCAGCTCTGGTGTATGTAGCTGGCACCTTAGCTGCTTGAGCTACAGGCACTAAGCCTGGCTTGTCTTTTTCGTTTCCTAATGGTGTATTTTGAAGCACAAAAGTTTTTAATTTTGAGGAAGCCCAATTGATTAATTTGTGATGCATTGTGTTTATAATATCATATCTAAAAACTCTTTGCCTGACCTGAGATCATAAATATTTGCCCCTGTGTTTTCTTCTAGATGTGCTATAGTTTTACTCTTAAACCTGATTCATTTTGAGGTAATTTTTGTGTATAGCATGAGGTAAAGGTCTAAATTATTCTCTCTCTCTTTTTTTTTTTTTTTTTTTTTTTATTTGCATGTGGATATCCAGTTATCTGAATCCCGTTTGTTACAAAATCTATTCTTTCTCTATTAAATTGTCTGGGCAACTTTGTCAAGAATCAATTCACCATATGTGTGATGATTCTCTTTACATTTTCCATTCTGTTCCCTTGACCTATATGCTTATCCTTATACTGATACCACACAGCTTTGATTGCTGTGCTTTTCTGTAACTTTTGAAACCAGATAGTATAAGTCCTCCGCTTTGTTCTTTTTCTGGTGGCATTTTTTTTTTCCCCATCATTCAGCCTTTTAATAAATCATCTTTTCTGACTTTCCATGGAAAGGCAGGCACAGGAGACATACATCTTCACTGGATCTGCCATCTCAACCCAGTTTCATCAGGAAAATATTTGTGGATGCCTGAAAGTTACCATGCCCTGTGCTGGTCACTAGGAATACATGAAAAGGAGCCCACACACTGGTGAGGAGGGTATGGTGACAACAGCCTGAGTGGAATACAGGGTGCTTTAGTGCTGGAAGGAACTTACAGACTATGGTACATAGGCTTTCCTAATTTGACAGATGGGGAGACTGAGGCTCAGGGAGAGAGAAAAGGTACAAACCAAAATTCTAGTGATTTTAAGAAGGGAGAGGCCAGCTCAGGTTAGGAGCTTGGGGAAGAATGCTTGGAAGAGGAGGTGCTTGAAATAGACATTAGGGGATAGAGGGCAGCAAAAACCTGACCTGTGTGTTTGGAGAAGGGCGTGGGATGGTGGGGCCTGACCCTAGGGCAGAGGTACAGGGCTTGGGGACAGGCAAGACAGAGAAGGGGAGTTGGGGCCGGATGGGCCAGGAGAGGGTGATGCAGCCGATTAGCTTCTCCCTGAATGCAGCAGCCCTTCCAAGCTGTTGTACATGGGGCTGGCCTTGCCCTTCAAGGAGCTTCCATGGGGCCTCTGGCAGGTTGGATTTTCTCCATTCCTCTGCATTATTAAGCACTCACTATGGACAGGGCACTGTGCCAGGCACCAGAGCAAGGACAGTGAGGACAACATACACAGCCTACAGCCTCATGGGGAGACACAGATTAAACCAAAACCACACGTAGCACCAGCTTCCGGGATAGGCTGTGTAGCAGAGGTGCTAAGCATGCAGGCTTGGGAGCACCACTCCCCTGGCTTGGCCCTTTACCAGTGAGTGACTTTGGCAGTACCACTTAGCTCTGTGAGCCTCCGTTTTTCCCTCTATCCGAGGCGGGTAATAATAGCCCCTATCTTATACGGCTGTTGGAAGGATTGAGTTCACACTTGAAAGCTCCTACCACGTGAGCTATTAATTGCTTTGTTACTAGTAACTGTAATTATAATAAACGCTACAGAGAAGGGATGTTTTTGCTGCCAACAGAGGAACTTGGCCTATTTTGGGGTCCTGGACAGTTTTTCTGAAGAAATGGCCTTTAAACTGAGACCCAACAGAAAAAAGGAGAGAGGGTTTCAGTTTAAAGGCATTCTAGACAAAGGAACAGCATATACAAAGAGTCTGAAGTCAGATGCAGACCATTGCCTTCTGCTCCCTGTCCCCTGTCCCCCCACTTTGCAGATGGCCCAGCTTCTAGTATTCTTGCCCTGTATAATCTCCTCCCCTTGAGCGTGGGCTGGACCTAGTGACTTGTTTCTAACAAACAGAATATGGCAAAAGGGATAAGCTGTCACTTCCATTGATTGGGTTACAAAAGACTATGGTGTCTCAATGTAAAAACTGGAAGAAAAAAAGACAAAAGGTCAGAGCTGTCTTCCAGATAACTTGGAAAAAGGAGAAATTTCTATTTTATGGAACAATGTATGAGTTCTAGAAGTAAAGATTTACAAAGAGGATTTCTTCTATATAGAAACAAACTTCTAGAATCAAAATTTTCATCTAGATTAACTAGAGCCTGTCAATGGTATAATTTTTTTTGGATGTTTAAAAATGAAGTTTCCAGTTTGGCACCTGTGGCTCAAGCCACTAAGGCGCCACCCACTTACACCTGAGTTAGCGGGTTCAAATCCAGCCTGGGCCGCCAAACAACAATGATGGCTGCAACCAAAAAATACCTGGTCGTTGTGGCGGGTGCCTGTAGCCCCAGCTACTTGGGAGGCGGAGGCAAGAGAATCGCTTGAGCACAGGAGTTGGAGGTTGCTGTGAGCTGTAACACCATGGCACTCTACCCAGAGTGACAGCTTGAGGCTCTGTCTCAAAAAGAAAGAAAGAAAGAAAATGAAGTTTCCTCTCTATTTCCATCCCCATATGGGAAGAAGGGAGGAAAGAAGGGGAAAGTATCCCACCCTGAGTTGTTATCATCGTATGTGTGGCGCCATGCAGCTGAGATCGCATACCTTAGATATCTTTTGAATACATTTAGATATCATTATCTTTCATGGAGAATGAATAAGTTAAAAGACCGTGACCTCTGTCTTGCTCATACCCTTTTGTCAGCAATCTCTCTGGCCCTCTCATTTGCTCTCTATCATGTTGTGAGATGCTCTGTGGAGAGGGCCACCCTTCAAATTGCTAGGGAAGGCCTTAGTACAGAGGCCTGAGGAATCAAATCTGCCAGCACCATATGAGGGGGCTTGGAAGCAGATCCTGTCCCAGTGGACACTTGGGATGACTGTAGCCCTCCGTGGCTTGACATCTTGATTGCTGTCTATGACACACCCAGAGCCAGAGGGCCTAGCTAAGCCTTCTCTGATTCTTGATCCACAGAAACTATGAAATAATAACGTGTGTTGTCTTAAGCTGCCAAGCTGCTAAGCAATAGATAAGTAACACACCTCCGAAATGAAGACAGGGTCAGTAGAGGGGAGGAAGAACTAAGATCAGATACACGGTACCTGTGATGGGAGCCACAGAATCACAGAATCTCCCAGGGAAGAAGGGACCTAACCTCTTCCTATTTGCCTACCTAATGCTGGAATCTGCTAGCCTCTGCTTCTAAATCTTTGGTGACTGGGCCAAGCAAGGTGGCTCATGCCTGTAATCCTAGCACTCTGGGAAGCCGAGGCAGATAGATTGCTTGAGCTCAGGAGTTTGAGACTAGCCTGAGCAAGAGTGAGACCCCATCTCTACTAAAATAGAAAAATTAGCTGGGTGTTGAGGTGTGCGCCTGTAGTCCCTGCTACCGGGGAAGCTGAGGCATGAGGACTGCTTGAGCCCAAGGGTCTGAGTTTGCTGTGAGCTATGATGGCACCATGGCATCTATCCAGGGCAACAGAGTGAGACTCTGTCTCAATCAATCAATCAATCTATCAATAAAGCCATGGTAACAGGGAAGTACCTTATAAGGGGGTCCCTTCCACTCAAAGCAGCTCTAATTGTAAGAAAGTAAGAAAGGCCTTTCTTACCTAGAGCAGCATCTTTAGCCCTCGAAAGCCTTCCCCTATCTCCATTGTCCTGGTTCTGCCCTTAGGACCACAGAAAGCAAGCTTCATTTCATATTTTTAGCATGGCATAAACATATAGGTGTGGGTTCAAATCCCATCTCTGCCACTTACAAGCATTGTGACCTTGAGCAGATCACATAACTCTTCAGTGCCTCATCTGTAAAATGGAGATAGCAACAACATCCGCCTTGTAGGGCTGTTGTTGAGGTTTAAGTGAGACATTCTCAGAATGCCTTTAGCACAAGTTCTGGTGCATAGTAGGTGTTCAATATTATTCCCCATGGCTGCTGTGGCAAACGAGAAATGCCTGTGAATTTGTTGACTCCTCTCTTCAAGACATGAGATCTTGATCCCCTCTCCTTGAGGCAGGCTCTGTGACTGCTTGACCAATAGGATGTGGAAAAAGTGACAAAAAAATAGCCGGGCGTTGTGGTGGGTGCCTGTAGTCCCAACTGCTCGGGAGGCTGAGGCAGGAGAATCACGGAAGCCCAAGAGCTGGAGGTTGCTGTGAGTCCTGTGACGTCATGGCACTCTACCGAGGGCGGTAAAGTGAGACTCTGTCTCTACAAAAAAAAAAAAAAAAAAAAAAAGAGACCTGTGTTAGTCTCAGGGCCAAGGGCTTAAAAGACTTGCAGCTCTCACTCCTGTCTTGGGATTCTCACCTTTGGAGCCCTGAGCTGCCACATTAGGAGCCTAATTACCCTGAAGCCACCAGCTGAAGGAGCCACATGTGGAGCTCTTGCCAATGGTTCCACCTGAGTCCAGCCTCCCAGCTGTCCCTGCCAAAGTGCCAGATGTGGGACTGAAGCCATCTTATATCTTCCAGACTAGCCTAGCAAACAGCTGAAAAACCACCAATAAGCTCAGCCCAAATTCCTGACCCACAAACCCAGGAGAGACAATAACATGCTTGTTTTTTTAAGCTGCTAAGTTTTGGGTAATTTTCTACATAGCTATAGATCATTGGAGCAGTTACTGTCAAATATTTGAAGGTAACTGTTCCCTTCCATATTGAACCTACCCATTCCTCTCTGTTGCTGTTGCTCACACAATAGGGTTTTGAGTCTTAGGATCATTGTGGTCAGTTGTCTGCCAGACAGTTGAAACCCACCAATGATGCAGCCCTCAAGAGGGCCTGCCCAACTCTGCAACATTAGGACTCTATCTAGAATATGTAAAAAAGAAAATTATTGGTTCAGACTGGCTTCAGGCAAGGTTGGATGCAGGTGCACCAATGATGTCAGGCTCTAATCCCTTTGCGATGATTTTATTTTCAGGCTCTTCTCACAGAAACAAAAAGCTTTAGAAACTGAGCTTTCCATCCTCTCAGGTTCATGTCCAGATAGAAAAAGTATCTGCCATTCTCCTAGTACTCTCAGGCAAAAGTTTCACTTACTGAGGCCAGGCACAGTGGCTCATGCCTGTAATTCCAGTACTCTGGGAGGCAGAGGTGGGCGGATGGCCTGAGCTCACAAGTTCGAGACCAGCCTGAGTTAGAGCGAGATCCCATCTCTAAAATAGCTGACAACTTGGGAGGCTGAGTCAAGAGAATCACTTGAACCTGAGAGTTAGAGGTTGCTGTGAGCTCTAACACCAGGGTACTCTATGGGAGTGACAAAGTGAGACTCTGTCTCAACAACAACAAAAATGTTTCCGTTATTTTCTTTGATTCATAGCTGTACATGCATATAACCCAATCAGAACCAATCACTGTGGCCAGGGAGGTGGAATGAGCTGGGAGACCACAGACAGGGCTTATTTCATTGAAACCATATGGGAAGTAGGGACAGTGATTCTTCAAAGGAAAACTAAGGATATCATCACAGGGGAAGAACGAATGGATGGCTGGGCACTAGAACTATATATATCCACCCTAGCAATTAAAAGAACAGAAAAATCACCTCCCTGGCTCAGCGCCTGTAGCTCAAATGGCTAAGGTGCCAGCCACATACACCAGAGCTGGCAGGTTCAAATCTGGCCTGGGCCTGCCAAACAACAATGACAACTACACCAAAAAAATAGTCAGGTGTTGTGGTGGGCTCCTGTAGTCCCAGCTACTGGGGAGGCTGAGACAAGAGAATCGCTTCAGCCCAAGAGTTGGAGGTTGCTGTGAACTGTGATGGCATAGCACTCTACCCAGGGCAACAGCTTAAGGCTCTGTCTCAAAAAAAAAAAAAAAAAAAAAAAATCACCTCCCTCATTCTGGATCATATATCTCTATTAATGCAAGCCAGGGCCACACATCATAATTTCACACTAATGACTCACAGCAGATCTTCAGGAGGATGTTTCTACTTACCCACAGCTCCTTGGTTTCACCTTCCTCATCCTCCACCATTTCAGGGATACAAGATGCAAGTGGGTCCTTCATCTCTGCCCCAAGTACAGTGAGGATTCTGGGGAGGGGGAACAGAGATGAGCAAGACCAGGCCCACCTTCCCTCTACCTTTTCTGAGTCATTATCCCTCCCTCCCCTCATATTCAAGGATGATTCAAGGAACACAGCTAGCCAGGCACAGTGGCTCAGGCCTGTAATCCTAGCACTTAGGGAGGCTGAGGCAGGTGGATTGCTTGAGCTTGGAGTTTGAGACCAGCCTGAGCAAAAGCAAGAACCCATCTCTACTAAAAATAGAAAAACTAGCTGGGCATAGTGGTGGACATCTGTAGTCCAGTTACTTGGGAGGCTGAGGCACGAGGATCACAAAGAAGATCACTTGAGCCCAAGAGTTTGAGGTCGCTGTGAGCTATGACACTATAGCACTGTAGCCAGAGTGAGACTCTGTCTCAAAAAAAAAAGGGGAGACAACGTAGACCTAAAAGCAAGTTCTGCTGCCAGCATGGATGGCACAAATCCAGGGCTAAAACCAATGCTTTTGAGAGCAAAACAAGCCTTATTGTCTCTTCGCAGAGTTGGATTGTTTCCTCTGAGTAGATAGTTTTATTAGCAACCATGGGGTTTACTAGAAACCAGAATATAATGTGTATGCATATGTAAATAACAACAAAATCTGCCCACTGACCAAGGGACTCTCAGTACTACACAGGGTTGCTAGACACAGTGAGATTTCTAAGATCTTGGCTCCAGAATCAGAGGATGTTTGGATATGATCCTTAAATCTGACCATGTGGCAGATGAGCAAACTGAGGCTCAGAGGGGCCCTGGCATATAACCACTATAAGGTTACTCAGCAAGTGAGTAGCATGCCTGGTGACCTTCAGAATGTCCTTCTGATAGCTTGTCTCTCCCACTCTGCTTGGCATTGTTACTTGACTGAGCACACAGGTTCCAGGGTGGTGAAAAACTTTTTACTTTCATTTTGTAATCGGCCCTAATACGAAGTGGTGGCTGGAAAGGAAGGAACCGACCAGGAGATTACCTCCATGAATTCATTTGACAAATATGTATTAAGTGCCTACTGCAAACCTGGCCCTGTGCTGGGGGTTGGAAACACTCTTTGGAGGGCAGGAGGGAAACAGCTGCTCTTGGAGTTTTCGGTGTTGAGTGGGGGTGAGGAGGGGCAGAGACACCAGCGTAAGAATCGCACAAGTTCATACATATTACAGGCATGCAAAATGCCAGGAAAGAAGACAGGATGTTCCACAGGCATGGGGCATGGACAGACTTCCCAGAGGAAGTGACATTTTCACAGGGGCTTACGGTAAGTGCTGCAAGGACAGACTGTTACCCAACCCCCCTCACTGAACTCCAGCTGCAGCAACCTGTGTTCCCTAAACCTTCCGGGAAGCTTCCAGTAACTGCCTCCTGACATAGTTTGATCATTCCAAGAATGATGACCTAACACCGTTACCCTGTGACAAGACACGTGTGGGTGGGGAAACAGGATGTGCCTCCCTAGAGAAGAATTTGGACACCACCTCAGCTCTTCCCCTCAGCATCCACTCCTCCGATGGGGGAGAAAGTTCTTGTGGGGTTTCCCCTTCCATTTGTCCCAGGGCAATGCCAGCTTTGTGGCCAGTTGCTTCCTCTCCAGGCTGGAACCTAACTCCTTCCTTCTCCCTGCCTGGCAAACACCTCACCTTCAGGCCTGAGGCCATGGCCCTTCTCCCCAGGGATCTTCCCCTCTCTGCTCCCCTCACCCAAGCTTCCCAGGTCCAGGCATGTCGCTTTTTGATCATTATTTCCCAAGATGTTCCCTTCAAAACTTGCAGGGAACAGACTGGCCACCTCTGCTACTCACTTGCTCTGTGACTTTGGGCAAGTTACTTAACTTCTCTGGGCCTCGACATCTTCCTCCACATTGAGAATAATGGAGAGTCCCTCTTACCGGTTGTTGCAGGATTAAATGACATCTGGCATATAAGTGTCCCTGTTGCACACTAAAGCATTCACTATAGGACAGCTATGTCCTCTGCATGGTTATGAGTGTTTTGTAACCCGTCCCATTTCCCACAGATTTTTCAGTCTAGCGAGAGCCTTTTTCAACAGCTCTCTGACCTCTCAGGTTGGAGGACCGGGCAGGCGGAAGGAAAACTCTGCACACAGCGGGGGACAGGGGACAGGGAGTGCGGTGCTGGGCACACGGCCCAGACTAGCACCCGGCGCTCGGTGACCTGCCGCTGCACCCGGCACTCGTGACCTGCTGCTGCACGCAGCCCTTTCCGCGCGGAGGCGGCCCAGGGTGCACGTAGCGCAACCAATGCCCGGCGGCGGGTGTGCGCGGCCAGTGTACACAGCCCGGTGCGAACAGCCCCGGGGGCCGCGCGGAGCGGGGAGTGACTCAGCGCGGGGCGTGTGCAGGCTGCGCCCGGCGCGGGCGGGACTTTTGCACTCGTCTCGGTTCTTTCTAGGTATAAAGACAGACCGCGCGCGCTCTGGGCTCCACCACGCCTCCTGCAACTCCGAGTAGACTTGCGTGCAACTGTGTCTGGACTCCAGCAACCCTTCAGCTTGCCATGGATCCCAACTGCTCCTGCGCCACCGGTAAGGGGTCTGGTCAGAGGCTGGGGAGGCTTGGTGTAGCTTGCAGAGCTGGAGATGCAATTCGTGAACCCTCTTTTGTTCTTTTATCACTATTTCAGGGTACTGATTGCCCCTTCCCAAAGCATATTAGTGTATTTTTCTCTCCATTCTAAGTTATTCGGAGCCCTTGTTTTATCGATAAGGGTATCTGACTTAATGGCTTGCCCAAGTTCCCAGCACTTGGTTGTGCAACTGAGGCCCTTAGACCCGGACTCCTACCAGGAGTACTAGATTCTCACCTCTGTGTTTCTTCTCACAGGTGGATCCTGCACCTGCGCTGGTTCCTGCAAGTGCAAAGAGTGCAAATGCACCTCTTGCAAGAAGAGTAAGTGGGATCCTCTCTTCCCTGTGTCCATCCCCTCACTGCCCTCGGGCCCCTCCCCAGCCCCACACCATCCCCAAGGGAATTTAAGTAGGCTGGGGATGCCTCTTCCTGGAAGTGGGTGCTTGTGGGCCGTCTCTACTAGGGTGGGCAGGAATCTATTCTCTGTGTACCTAGTGCTCATCTTTGCCACCTCTTCTCCGTCCCAAGGCTGCTGCTCCTGCTGCCCTGTGGGCTGTGCCAAGTGTGCCCAGGGCTGCGTCTGCAAAGGGGCATCGGACAAGTGCAGCTGCTGCGCGTGATGTGGAGAGAGCCCTGCTCCCAGATGTAAATAAAGCCACCTGTACAAACCTGGATTTTTTTTTTCATACAACCCTGACCTGTTTGCTACATTCCTTTTTCTATAAAACATGTTAATGACAATAAAACATCTTTTTGACTTGATTCTGACTGGTTGTCTTTGTGTACCTTGGAAACAAGGGACTAGGGTGGGGGACTGAACTGGAAGTGCAGACACCTGGGCTCTGGATGGGAATGTTAGTTGGCAGCAACCTGAGTGCCTTCAGCAAAGCCATTGAGCCTCATTTTCCATATAATGGAATTGCATTGTGCCAGATTAGGGGTGGGGACAGATACAGGATCTCTCTGTTCTCATGTCAAGGGTTGATGGCACAGAAATAGTCTTCATTTCTTCTTTTCATTCTCTGGTTTCCCTGCCCAACTTCAGTTCCCCAGATTTTAGGCTAGGAAGGACTACAGGGGTTAGAATCCAACTCCCCAATTCTTAGTTTTTTTGTTGTTTTTTTTTAAGCAGAGTCTCATTTTGTCACCCTCAGTAAAGAGCTATGAAATCATAGCTCACAGCAATCTCAAATTCTTGGGCTCAAGAGATTCTCTTGCCTCAGCTTCCCAAGTATCTGGGACTATAGGTGCCCACCACAATGCCAGGCTATTTTTAGAGACAAGGTCTGGGCTCTTGCTCAAGCTGGTCTCAACTCCTGAGCTCAAGCAATCCACCTGCCTTGGCCTCTCAGAGAGCTAGAATTACAGGTGTGAACCACAGCCCCTGGCCTTCCCAATTGCTAGGTTCTTTTTTTTTTTTTTTTTTTTAAGACTGAGTCTCTCACCTCTGTAAAGGTACAGTGCTATGGTGTCATAGCTCACAGCAACCTCCAACTCTTGGGCTCAAACGATTCTCTTGCCTCAGCCTCCCGAGTAGCTGCCACAATGCCCGGCTATTTTTAGAGATGAGGTCTCCCTCTGACTCAGGCTGATCTCAAACTCCTGAACTCAGGCAATCCACCCAGCTCGACCTACCAGAGTGCCCAATTGCTAGATTCTTATATGAAGCTTCTAAAATCCCTGTGGTGAATGACCCATTTTTTTTATTAGTTACAGACTGGAAAAATTTAATGAATAAGAAAACGAAATTTAAGAAGATACACAATACAAAACCCACTTTTTAGATTCAACAGAAAAATTCCAATAAATATACAGAGAACAAAACAGAAAAAGTAAAAGACATAATGGGCACAATGTAAGGGTATATATGGCGCACCTCCTGGGTGAGGGTACAACTACAACAGGGACCTTACCTGACAAGTGCAGACATTGTAACATAATCATTTGTATCCTCATATTAATCTAAAATGAAAAAATAAATAAATAAAAAATAATACAGCAGAAAAAAGTAAAAAATACAAATTCTACATGTTTGTTCAAGGGTATGCACTGCAGACTGGAAACAGCAGACTGGCCCCATCTGTGGCCCACACACCTTGAGCAACACTGGCCAGCGCATCCCCACAAGGAGCCATCAGCCTTGAGTTGCCCAGTGCCACTGAAAGGACACTCCCTGACCCCTAAGAGCTCCCTCTTGTGACTTGACTCTGAATCTTTGCAAGTTCCTCCCAAGGTCAGGCAGAACTTTCAAATTCCAGGCCATGGTTCCTTCGAACAGCAGGGGAACTAGGGACTTGGAGGGAATTGCCTAGCATTTTCCTGGCTAGAGGAAGGGTGTGTGCTCACTGGTTCCAGATGAAGTACTTCGTATCTGCCCAGGCCAGGGTGATGGCAGGTTCTGCAGTTTGGAGGGTTTGGTGGTGCCCATTAGGAAGGAGTAAGGCCCGGGTGACTTGTAATTAAAGTCAACAATTTCTCCCTTTGGCACTCCCTTGCTGAGGGAGTGCTATTTGATGTTCAATCAAAGAGAACTTGGCCCAGGAATAAGGAACACACTTGCCCCAAGGTGCCGTGTGGCTCTGTGGCCTTATGGAAAGAAGTTGGCCTGTGTGAAGCACATGAGTTTTGCTGTCAGGCAGTCCTGGTTCACAGCCCACTCTACCACTCACTGGCTGTGTAGCCTGGGCAAATTGCTGAAATTCTCTGAGCCTCCCTTTCATCATCTCTAGAAAGAAGACTATATCTCCATGCAGGCATTAAATAAGAGTGGCCTGACTCTTGGCTAGAGTTTAATAACAATGGCCATTATGATGTATAAGAAAATAATGAAGAAACATAAAAATTACATTCCTCTTTTCTGTTTCTGTAACTGGTCATGTGGTCATATCAGGTATTTACAACCTCCTATTTGGTATTGCCTTTGTTCTCAGCAAGCACCTCAGCTGGGCATGGTTCTTTACAGGGTGGAGTGAACCAAATCTTCAGTCCTAAGGGGTCTGGCCCATTAGTACTCTTTCCTGTAGTAGGTTGTTAAAGTTGTTCATTGACTTCAATCACAGACCAAAGGAGTAGTATGAGACACTAGGGATCTCCTGGATTCCAGACATTTCCTTCCTTACCTCCATTCTGCAGTAGTAGTTCAATTTTTTCTTGATAATAACATTGAATCACCCCAGTGAGTGTAGCAACTTTGCCTGTTGATTCAGAGGTAAGGGGAGCCCAACGTGGCCTGGTGGCAGTCTTAACTTCCAGTCCAATGGAATCATTGTTATATCTCCCAGTAGAAGCATTCCTCCCTTTGGAACCAAGATCTTGAGACCAGCAGAGCATAAAGTCATGGGAACAGGAAACAGAAATTATGCTGATGCAGATGAAGTCAGATTTTAGTCCATCTATTTCACTCCTAGGAATGCCATGATCAATGAGTCAACACCACAGGATTCTGCAAGTCAGGATCTTCTGCTTTGACTGTGCTATCCATGACAATAACCATGCCCAACTTTGCCTTTGACAATTTAGTGCCTTTCCCTGGCTCCCGCCACATTGGGATGCAATCATCTCCATTGCATACAGGATTCCCAATTCAGTGGCAGCAATTTCCATTGAGATTTCTAACTATAAGGAATAGTGACCACAGAACTCTCCAAGGACATTGGGGAACCCCGCAAAAACTTATTTCTCACTGTTGAGCTGAAAGGTGCACCCTCTGGCCACTCCCAGATTGGATAGGCCGATAATATGTTACAAATCATATCTAACGTGTACTTTACTCATAGTGTAATTAAATGTTAATTAATCATATCAGAAAAAGATAACTTCACAGCAACATCTAGAGTAGACTGATGTTTGACAAAGGAATTGGGCACTTTCCCTACCCAAGCTGACACATAAAATTACCTATGGCACATTTAAATAAAAACAAAATTCTTTATCAATGCAGAAATGAAGGCTCAATCTATCTTCCAGACATAACTTAACTCTAATATACACGATGTCTGTATTTATGTATTTATTTTTCTTATTTTTCCCTTCACTATCACTTTTCAAGCTATCCAGGGTGGAGCTTGAGGTTTGCTCCTGCTTAAAAGATTTTAAGTACAGGGTGGCACCTGTGGCTCAAAGGAGTAGGATGCTGGTCCTATATGTCAGAGGTATTGGGTTCAAACCCAGCCCTGGCCAAAAACTGAAAAAAAAAAAAAAAGTTTAAGTACAGTGGTGTTGAAGATATATTCACAGTGAAAGAAATCCTTTCCCCACTTCTTCCTTCAAAAAGCTAACCTGATTCAGATACGGCGGCACTATTGTCTCACTCTATAACCTTAGGCAAATTAACTGAACTTGAACCTCAGTTTTCCTATTAGAAAAATGGGTTAATAGCACTATTGCCCTTTTATTGTTCTTGGGAGGGTTCAACGAATCAAATGATTAAACAGGTATTGATACAGACTAACTGCGGAGTAATAGGAATAATGAAGGGTAATTTACCACGTTTCTTGTCTCCTTATTTAATGTAGGGTCTGCAAGTCACCTAAAATGATCCCTCCCTTGGGGGCGTCTCAGATTTTCAGACTCTTCACACGTGGAGTGGTATGGATGGGGTGGCTGTTAGGGGAGCCCTTGTAGAATTTTCTAGGAGGACCTAGACAAATGTTCCCGCACGTCCCCTCAGACATGGACAGTGGGAGGCAGCGAGGGAACAAGAGCCCTGAGTTCCACCCGGTTGCTGTGCACGGTACGAAGCAGCAGAAGGACCACGCTGGGGACATGGGTAGTCAATTCAGGATTGCCAGGGTGGGGACGGGGAGCAAAGGTCACATCTTGTGCGGCTGCATACCATTCCCTCGCTGCGATCTCCCCCCACTCCAATCGATCTAGGGACGTGAGCACCAGGCTGGGTTGGACACGGGCTCCAGGAAAGGCGAAGGACAGCAGTGGGGGCTGAAGGCGGGAATACCATGACCCGGGCCATTCCGGGAAGTTTCTGGGTAGACGTGGCCAGTAACTTGGGAGAAATTGCGAGGCGCAGGACCCACAGCCGGGACGCGGTGTACCGCCAGGCGCACGGCCCCTCCCGCGCTAGCGGGCGCCAAGGGGGCTGCCCCCAGCGGTGCGCACTGCCCCGGCCTCGGAGCTCCTGCGCCCGGCCCGCCTGCTGCGCACGGCCAGACCGCGGGCGGCGCTACTCGCCGGGGCGGGTGCAAGGGGGGCGGGGCCTCTGCGCCCGAGACCTCTCCAGACCATAAAGGCGGCTCCAGGTGCCCGGGCTCCACCGCGCCTCCCACCCTCCTCACCGACTCTTCGCCTGTCGCCTCGGAACTGCGGCCTCACCTCGGCTCGAAATGGACCCCAACTGCTCCTGCGCTACTGGTAAGAAAAGCCGTTTTTTGGTCTTTATATCACCCGTTTCCCTGGTACAGGACAGATTGCCCCTGGGTTTGAAGAAGTCTAATTTTAAGTTCTGAACTGAACTCCGTTAGTTCGTCTGGTGCTGTCTTCCTGCCCAACCTCCAGAGAGCATTTCCATCCCGCCTGTGACCCTCGAGAGTTGGGAGTACCAAGACTCCAGAGTAACCTGCTCTACATCGCCCAGTGGGGCCAGCAGGGCCCAAGTTCCCTGTCCAGGCTCTGAGCAGTCAGATGTATGGGAGGCAGGGAACATTGCTTCTTTAGTCTGCCTGGGGTTAGAACAGGAGGACACTTGCTCTTCCCAGCGTGAGGAGAGAGAGATTGGAAGCTTCTCTTCCTCTGCCCTGAGTGGGAAGAGAGCTCTGAGGGCTGAGGGCAGAGCAGGGGATACTGGAGAGTTATGGCTCCGCTGCTGTGCCTTCTGCTTCTCCCTCATTGCTCACTGCCTGTCATTCCCTTCCTTGCAGGTGGCTCCTGCAGCTGTGCTGGCTCCTGCAAATGCAAAGATTGCAAATGCATGTCCTGCAAGAAGAGTGAGTGTGGGGCCATCTCTAGGAATCTGGGGTGTGGCTAAGATTGGGAGGGGTATCCAGAGCTGGTGCTGAGTGTGTGCTTCCAGGAAACCATCTTCCTTTTTCGCTGTGGGATGTCATTCCCTCCCAAGGTTTTCTGCCCTGAGATCAGATGGTGCAGGGCAGCCTTTTTGTATTGGGACACAAACCCCAAAGATACCACCAGTTGTTTCAGAACAGAGCTATGCCATCCTGACAAAAGCCTCCCCCGGGGCTGAGGGCAGAGCCTGTGCCAGAGTTGCTAGTGGGGCATTGAGGTGTCTGGTTAAATCTATTCTGACCTTTTCTTCTCCCCTTCTTCCCCAGGCTGCTGCTCCTGCTGCCCCGCAGGCTGTGCCAAGTGTGCCCAGGGCTGTATCTGCAAAGGGGCATCAGAGAAGTGCAGCTGCTGTGCCTGATTTCAAAGTAGCCCTGCTCCCAGATGTAAATAGATGCGTGTACAAACCTGGATTTTTTTTTTTTTATACAACCCTGACCTGTTTGCTGCTTTCCTTTCCCCATGAAACATATGAATGATAATAAAATACTTTTGACTTGATTCTGACTCTGGTTGTTTTTGCATGCCTTGGAAATAAGGGACTGGGATGGGGGACTGAACTGGGAGTGCAGACATATGGGCTTTGGATGAGAATGTTAGTCTGGAGCAATCTGAGTGCCTTCAGCAAAGCCATTGTGTTTCATTTTCCATATATTGGAATTGCATTGTGCCAGATTAGGGGTAGGGACAGATACAGGATCCCTCTGTTCTCATGTCAAGGGTTGATGGCACCAAAATTTCTTCATCTCTTATTTTCATTCTCTGATTTCCCTCCCCAGCTTCAGTTTCTTATTGGATTTCAGCCTTGAAAGTCACTATAGGGATTGGAATCCAACTCCTCAGTTGCTTAAACCCTACACAGGGCTTCTCAAATTCCACAGTGAAGGAACAGCTTTTATTTTCTGCCCATCACAGACATAAATCATTGCCAATAAAATGATATTAACTGTGGAAATAATGAAATCAAACACAAAATAGAAAACCCATTTTTTTAGATTCAACTGGAAAAACTTCAATAAATACATGAAGAAGTAACAAGAAAATTAAAGATTCACAACCTTTTCCCATATGTTCACCAAGGGTGTGCACTGCAGACTGGAAACAGCAGGCTGGCCCCATCTGTGGCCCACACACCTTGAGCAACACTGGCCAGCACATCCCCTCAAGGAACCATCAGTCTTAAGTTGTCCAGTGCCACTGACAAGACAACTCCTTGACCTGAGAGCTCCCTCTTGTGACTTGGCTCTGAATCTTTGCAAGTTCCTCCAGGACAGGCTGAACTTGTCCTCTTTCAAATTCTAGCCCATGACTGCTTCAGACCAGCAGGGGGACTAGGGACTTGGAGGGAATTGCCCAGCACTTTTCTGGCCAGCGGAAGGATGTGTGATCCCTGGTTCCAGATGAAGCACTTCGTATCTGTCCGGGCCAGGGTGATGGCAGGTTCTGCAGTTTGGAGGGTGTGGTGGTGCCCATTAGGAAGGAGTGAGCCCCTGGTGACTTGTAATAAAAGCCCCTGGCTTGGGCCTCTGGCTATTTGCTGAGAGAGTCCTTTTTGATGTACAGCCAAAGAGGAAGATGTGGTTTCTGGAGCATAAGTCAAGACTGGGCTTACCTGTCAGTTCTCCGTTAGATGTCAGCCTGTGTGAAGGACATGTGTTTTGGAGTCTGGCATCCTGGCTCACAGCCCACTTCACACTTACTGGCTGTTTGGCCAGGCAATCACTGAAACTCTCTGAGCCTCTGGTTCCTCCTTTGTAGGAAGGAGATTATTGGTCAATGTAGGGTATAAATGTGAGAGTGGCCTGGTTCATGGCTAGGGCTTAATAAACAATAGTAGTTATATCATTCTCTCCACATTGACTTACTTGGGGAAGGTACCCTGTTAAATTCCAACAAACAGAGAAAGGCTCATAGATTGAGAAGCATTGCTCTGGTTTGGATGCCAGTAATGGGAACCTGACTGATCCACAGCCAGGAGGAGCATGCATGACCCTCTGCAAAGTCCTCTTCCATAAGACACAGCCCAGCATCTGAACAGACTTAAAAGCCTGGCCTATCCTTCGTATCATTTTATGAATGGGAGACACAGGCCTGATGACCAAGATACTACATATGCAGGGGTTGGAATGATTGTGCGTCTTCCTGAGTAGCAGCCTGCCCAAAGCCACACAGCTTTCGAGGAAAGGAATGAATGAAGCTATACTTCAGCTGGCCTCTTGCCCTGGCCACAACTGACAGATCATGATTATCACTGGCTGTTAAACCTGCCTATTTTGGTTCTAAGGTATATGAGCCCTTTCAGATGGACAGATTTTACGCTTCGCTTATGAAATGGGAACTGAAACACAGAGAGGTTGCAGAGCTAGTCAGAAGGATCTAGGTGCCAGCTCAGTGTTCTTCGTATGGCTGCTTCTGTGCCAGATTTTCAGTGTCCTTATCTTTCATGTGACTTGGTGGCATAGGGTGGTGGGCGAGAGAGCAGGGCATTGCAATCAGTCTGCATGAGGGCAAATCCCACTTCTGTCACTTTTAGCTGGGTGACACAATATCTCTGTGGCTCAGTCTCCTCAATTGAACATGAGGGATAATAACAGCATCTGGCTTGTTGGATTAAATAATTTAATGTGTGTAAGGAACTTTGAATGGTGAATGGTAGTGAATGGTCTATAATATTAGCTATTGCTTTTTTTTTTAACTCACTATACGTAAGGGATATTTATTTATGCACAAAGCAGTCAGACTTGGAAGTGCTTGGTGGCATATCCTGTGTCATTTTCATCTGACACATAAACACATGACATGTGGGCCAAAGAAAGTAACTCACTCTCCCTACATAATTTCGACCAACACTAGGTTTATACACGTAAGCTATGAGTAAGATTCTGTGCCTTATGTCAGACGCAGGAAAATGACAGCTATTTTTGGTAATACCTTTACATATTTTACTTAAACTTTTACAGTGAAATGATGGATAGTTTCTTAAATATATTTTTATGAAAAACAAACTGTTTATCAGTGAAAATGAAAATCAGTCTCATTCCATACATAGAAGATAGTCCAAAAGTGTGTGTGTGGATGTGTGCACGTGCATGTGTATGTGTATAGCTTCTTCACTATGCCTAGTTCACTGGTGGCTTACTATTATTTAAAAGATTTGCATCTATGGTGCATCTTAGAATGGTACAGGCAATTGCACTAATGTACACAGCTATGATTTAACAATTAAAAAAAAAAAAAGAAAAAGATTTCCAGCAACCCAAAAGTGTGTAAGACATACATAGGCCAAAGGAGGCATTTACGATGGGCAGCTCTTTCCTTGAGAGGCTGCTTGGATTCTAATCAGTGCACAAGTTTTTAGTTTTGTGACATTGAGCTAGTAGATTGACCTCTTTTTGTTGTAGTTGTTCATAAACAGTATTTCCTTGTCAGATTGTTGTGAGGGTTCAAAGAACAAAAGTGGTTTAAAAAAGGACTGGCACAGCACAGTCCATATGTTATGCAATAGTCAGGAGAATGGAAGAAAAATACTCCCTTGTTCTGAGCTTTTATTTAAAGGCAAGTCTGCACATCACCTAAAGTGATCCCTCTGTGGGGAGCATCCTGAAATTTCAAAGCTGTCATCATGGCTGGCTAGGCAGTGGAGTGACCATGGAGAATTACATGCAAAGGAGGACTGGGACAAACGTGCCCGTATGTCCCCGCAGGCGTGGAGACTGGAAAGGAGAGGCGGGGCAGACCCGGGCGTTTGCTGTGTTGCCATCTACAGGAGGAACAAGTCTGAGGGATCTAGGTGTGGATCTAGGCAATGAGGAGGGTCTGGGAGAAGCAAAAGTCAGTATATCCACTAGCACTCTGGGAGGCCGAGGCGGGTGGATGGCTTGAGCTCACGAGTACGAGACAAGCCTGAGCAAAAAGCAAGACTCCCCACCCCCACCCCGTCTCTACTAAAAATAGAAAAATCTGAGGCAAGAGGATCGCTTGAGCCCAAGAGTTGGAGGTTGCTGTGAGCTACGATGCCACGGCACTGTGCCCAGGGTGACAGCTTAAGACTTTGTCTAAAAAAAAAAAAAAAAAACACTAGACGGGCGTTGTGGCTACTTGGGAGGCTCAGGCACGAGAATCGCTTGATCCCACAAGCCTGAGGTTGCTGTGAGCTCTGACGTCACAGCACTCTACCGAGGCGACATAGTGAGACTCTGTCTCAAAAAACAAAAAAACCTATTCTCATCAAGGCGGGACGTGAGCACAAGCCTGGGGTTGCACAATGAGCCCGGGAAAGGCAGACGGAGGACAATGGCGTGGGTTGGTGGCCGAGAAATAGCCAGAATCCCGGGACTTCCAGAACGCCCAGAATCGGGGGTGGCAGGAAATCACGGGAAAATTGGGAAGAAACAGCTGGACCGACAACTAGGACGCGATGTACCGCCAGGCGCACGGCGCCTCTGGCTTAAGCGGGAGCCCAAGGGGCGGCCCCCAGCCGTGCGCACCGCCCCAGTCCGCGGGAATCTGCGCCCCGCCCACCTGCTGTGCACAGCCCGGCCAGGACCGCGGGCTGCGCTGACTCCGCGGGGCGGGTGCAAAGGGGGCGGGGCCTCCCTTACTATAAACACCGCTCCTGCCCCGGCTCCACCGTGCCTTCCACAAGTCCTACACACTCTTCGCTTGTTGCTTGGGAACTCCCGGCTTCCGCTCGGGTCTAAATGGACCGCAATTGCTCCTGCGCCCTTGGTAAGAAATGTCGTTTCTCTTCCTTAGACCGCCCATTTCCCGACTACAGGACGCGCGCCTCTGGGTTTAAGGAGGTTGCATTTTAATCTCTGAGCTGAACTGGACTCCTAAAGTTCTGGTGCTTTCCCTGTTGCCAGGCGCCTTATGATGCCATTCTCCAAATGCTTCCCGTTTCAAAGGGAGAGGACTCAGGCTTATCCTGCCCTCCATGTAACCCAGGTGGTTGGGGACAGCTAGGCTGAGCCCCAGTAAGTATGCTGTCCAGAGTTTTGGTCTTGGCTAGATGGGAGACAGAGGACATTGCTTTTCGGGATTAAGGACATAAGGGCCATCCTAGCCTATGGGGAGAGTGGCCAGGTTACACTTCATTGTTCCACGTGTGGGATAGGAGCAACCAGGTCTAGCCTTGCACTCAACTGAGAGCATGTGTCCACCACCTGCTGTTCTCATCTGGGTGACATCATTGCTCAGTGCCTCTGTCCTTACAGGTGGCTCCTGCAGCTGTGCTGGCTCCTGCAAGTGCAAAAAGTGCAAATGCACGTCCTGCAAGAAGAGTGAGTGTGGGGCCTTCCCTGGGAGGTGAGGGCTGGGCTGAGTCACTGGAGGGAACCCAGAGCCTGGCAGACAGGAGCAGGCCAATGACCAGCTTCCCCACAGCTTCTTCCCTCAGAACTAATTCAGGAAGAACTTTAGACCTGGTTGGTTTGCAGCCTTCATTCTTAGAGTAGGGAAACTGAGGCCAAAAGAGTGCACCAGGCTGTCCAGCACTGACCTCATACTTGAGGACTTTACTCACTTAAGTGCATTCCAGGGGACTGATTTTCCACTGCCCACCTGGGCCCTATCACGGCCTTTCCAGTCTTCTGCCCTGTCTTGGGCTCTGGTAGGGCTGGATACCTTTTGTATAGGAAGACCCTCACCTCAAAGACCTACCGTTATCTCCTGAAGGAACATTCTATCCTGACTCTAAGGGCCAGTGAGGGCTGGGGGCAGAGCTTGTGCCAGGCCCGCAGAGTTTGGTCAAGGCTACTCTGACCTCTCCCTCTCCCTCTTCTTCCCCAGGCTGCTGCTCCTGCTGCCCGGCAGGCTGTGCCAAGTGTGCCCAGGGCTGCATCTGCAAAGGGGCATCAGACAAGTGCAACTGTTGTGCCTGATGTTGGACAAGCCCTGTTCTCAGGTGTAAATAAAAGATTTTGATCTAGTCTGGATTTCTTTTTCATACTGCCCTGACCCATTTGTGGTGATTTTTCTATTATGAAATAGATGAACAATGAAAAAAGTCATTGTGTTACTCTGGCTCTTGCTTCCTTTGTATGCCTGGACCCCATGCCCGGCACAACCAGGATAGAGGATGACATTGAGGGTCTAGACCAGCGGTTCTCTCAACCTATGGGTGTCAACCCCTTTGTAACAATGAAAATACCTCCTGCATATCAGATATTTACCTTATGATTCATAACAGTAGCAAACTACAGGTAGGAAGTAGCAACAAAGATAATTTTATGGTTGGGGGTCACCACGACATGAGGAACTGTATAAAGGGTCGCAGCATTAGGAGGCATTAGGAAGGTTGAGAACCACTGGTCTAGACCATGGGTGGTAGGACCATGTCTTGTCATCTTATACACTGAGTGCCTTAAGGTATGTCAGCGAACTTTTCTCAGGTAACTTTATCAGCTAAAATAGAAGAGCATTGTGCCACATGATACAGAGACATGAGAATCTGTCACAGATCTAAGTTTGGTAAGATAAAATGAATTATTAATGTTATGAAACAAATAATTACCCAATCCATTTTTATATCCAATAGGCAAATTCCAAAACATGTACCACAGAAATACATATCAAATGGATCAAAGAAAATATATCAATATTAAATATATCTAAGAATTAGAAAAACTATATTTCCACCAGGTGTGGTGGCTCATGGCTGTAATTCTAGCACTCTGAGAGGCCAAGGCAGGTGGATTGCTTGAGCTCAGGAGTTCCAGAACAGCCTGAGCAAGAGTGAGACCCCATCTCTACTAAAAATAGAAAAATTACCGGGGCATAGTGGGACATGCATGTAGTACCAGCTTCTTGGTAAGCTGAGGCAAGGGGATTGCTCAAGCCCAAGAGTTTGAGGTTGCTATGAGCTGTAACACCACAGACTATATCCAGGGCACAGAATGAGACTGTCGAAGGAAAGAAAAGGAAGGAAGGAAAAAAAGAGTGCAGTTTTCCAGGGTGTACATTGCAGACTAGAAACTGTTTTGCACACTGGCCTCAGTGTGAGGATCACACACTTTTTCAGCAGCACTTCCCTGGACATCCCCTCCAGGGGCCATCAGTTTTGGCTTGCACAGTGTCACTAAGGGGACTCTTTTTTTTTTTTTTTTTTTTTTAATTGGGGATTCATTGAGGGTACAAAAAGCCAGGTTACACTGATTGCATTTGTTAGGTAAAGTCCCTCTTGCAATCCTGCATCTTTTTCTTTTATTTGTATTTTTATTTCAAGATATTAAGGGAGTACAAATATTTTTTGTTACATGGATTGCTTTGGCAATGCTTGAGGGATGGCTATAAGTGTGCCTATCACTCAAATAGTGTTCATGGTACCCATAATGTAGGTTTTCACCTACCCCTTCCCCTTGGCTTAATTTCCATTGAGTTTTACTTTCCATTGTGCATATATGCTCATCAGTTAGCTCCAATTTAATAGTGAGTGCATGTGGTATTTGTTTTTCCATCCTTTACATACTTCACTTAGGATATTGGTCTCTAGTTCCTTCTAAATTGTTGCAAAAGATATTAATTCATCCTTTTTAATTGCTGAGTAATACTCCACAATATACATATACTACATTTTGTTAATCTGCTCATGAATTGACAGACATTTAGGTTGATTTCACATTTTTTGCAGTTGTGAATTGTGCCATAAGCATTTGAGTGCAGGTTTTTTTTTTTTTTTTTTTCTTTTTTTATAAAATGATTTTTTTCCTTTCCCAGTCATGGGATTTCTGGATTGAATGGTAGGTCTACTTTTAGTTCTTTGAGGGATTTCCATACTGTTCCCCATAGAGGTTATACTTATTTTCACTCCCACCAACAATGTATAAACATTCCTTTATCTCTCTGCGTCCATGCCAGCATCAAATGGAAAAACATATCATGCTCCTGGATTAGTAAAATGAACATTGTTAAAATGTCCATACTACCCAAAGTGATTACAGATTCAATGCAATCCCTATAAAAATATAACCTCATATTTCAAATATCTAGAAAAAATAATTCTAAACTTTGTTTGGAACTGGAAAAGAGCCCAAAGAGTCAAAACAATACTAAGCAAAAAGAACAAACCTGGCAGCATCACTTTACCAGAATTCAAACTATACAACAAAGTGATCATAATTAAAATGGCACTTTTTTTGTGTGTAAAAATAGAGACACAGACAAGCGGAACAGAACAAAGAATTACACTGGGCAAAAGAAGCCTTATTCAATAAATGGTGCTGGGAACATCAGGTAGTCACATGCACAAGAATGGAACTAGATCCCTACTTCTTACCCTATACAAACATTAATTCAGATGGATGAAAGACTTAAATGCATGGTACAAAACCATAAGAATTCTAGAAAAATATAGGAAACCTCTCCTAGATACTGCTGTAGGCAAAGTACTTATGACTAGGACCCCAATTGCTAGGCAATTATAGCAACAACAAAAGTAAATGAATGGGACTTGATTAAATTAAAACGCTTCTGAATTGCTAAGAAAATAATCAACAAACCAAACAGAGAACCTACATAATGAAAGAAAATATTCATAAATTATATATCTAAAAAAGGCTAACAACTAAACTCTACAAAGAAATTAATCACGTGAACAAGAGAAAAAACACCATTAAAAAGTGGTGAAAAGTCTTGTTTCATTTTTAAAGCCCATGGATGTGTTACATTTTTTGGATTAAAAAAAAATGTTTACCAATAAGTAAAATTAGTAGGAGTGATTAGTAGGAGCGATGGAAAAAATGAAAACTTTTAAAAACATTCCAGATTATGATTTATTGCTCCTGTACACAAATTCTATAGAAAAGAAACTGAGGCCCAGAGAAGCTGAGTAAACTACACCATTTCTCCAGCTGATAAATCATGGGGTTAGGGCTTCAGCCTGCATCAGTCTGAATTCCAGGTCCTGTATCTTTGCAATAGCCTACTGAGAGGGAGAGGAGGCGGGCAGTGGTGACTTGGGTTAACTTGGTCCAGAGCTTGCCTCCAGGGCTTCAAGAACAACAGCTGCTATAAGCCTCCACCTTCCACTGTACAGCCGGGACTGTCATCCACATCCTACTGGAAAGCAGGGCTGACCTGCAGAGAATCAGGGGCTTTCATCACAATTAGCTGGTAACCTGACTGGGAGAAAAGACACAATTGTAAAGAAAAATGAAACAATTACAAAAATAAGAAGGCCTCTCTTGGCTCCACCTGCAACAACACATTACTGTTCCCTAGATATGAGTTTAGTCTGAACAACTTAGCAAACTTGTGTATAAAGGAACTGAGTAAGATGATTCCTTGCTCAAATTAGTCATTCTACTATTGAGTGTCTTACTTACTAAATGTTAGTTAGCTTTAAGGAGGGGTTATTTATACTAATCTTATATCTATCATCCCTAAGTCAATTAACAAATTGTGCAACTGCTGAACAAATAACACCTATATTATAGAATAGTCTCTTGTACCAAAATGTCAGAGTTTATTTATACTTCACACTAGATCATTTTATGTTTATGTTAGAGGCAATAACAGAGCAGGCCCTTAAATGCCTATTTAGTAATTGCTTGTTTATTAAGCTCTTAACTGAAGTACTTCTCATTAACACACGGGGAATTTAAAGAAGAAAATAATAGCAAAGTGAATTGTCAACAAATAAGTGTTGTGGCTTGTGGATACTGTTGTCAAGCCTGCATCGATAAGCATCTAAATTCTTTTTTCTTTTTTCATTGGTCACACTGCTTCTGTTTTCTAGTTTCTAAGCTAGATAGTGAGGATGCAGAGATGTACAAGTAGTCCCAACCCTAAGAACAGAGTAAAGAGCGACTAACTGCCAGTCTTCAGGTGCGAGGAGAGGCTTCATGTCTGAGTGGAAGCTCTCCAGAAGGAGAAAGTGGATGGGCTCACTCTGAAAGGGCAAAGGCCACACCGTGCCTTGTTTTCTTCACCTCTGAAGAGCCCAGTAATTATGTGCAGGTCTTGCAATTACACTAAGTGCTTTATCTCTGGAAGTGGGATGCATTAGGAGTGTGTGTTGCACTCTATTTTCCTGTTAGTTATGATGAAACCCTTTAAGATTTTAATGGGCTAGAACCTACAATACACATGTAGGCTCTAAGGCCAACAGATCTGCATGTACACCCCACCCCCTCCACTCTATACCCTTGTGCCTTCAGTGTGCTAAATCTATTACTTCCTCATTTGAAAATAAGTCATAGCATAGCCTATGTGACAGAGTCATGGTGAACTTTAAATGACAGAATGACATTAACTAGGACTAAATAAATGCTATATCTAACCTCATTTTGTCTTTTTAAATGTGTAACTGTGTCATAATGCCCATTGTCAATGGAAAAACCAAGATTTGATCTGTTGCAAAAAAGAAAGTTGTAAAGCTTTACAAATAACAATATCAGGTTCTTCTGTGGCGTCTCAGAAATGTGTTATTAATCAATAGATGTATTGAAAATTGATATTTGGGAACACATTGCTTATGCTCAAAAACAAAAAAGAAGAAAAAGAGAGGTACTGACAATGGTCAGATGCCGTATGGTACGTTTTCTCATAGAATCACAGACACTCTCAGAGCCATGAGTGTGTCTCAAGGCTTCACTTTTGAAATGAAGAAATATTTGTGAGAATGACCCTCCATGTAAGCTGTAACATGACACGTTCAAGCTTTTGTCTGGGCCATGGAGGACACAATAAGGATCTTGGAGCAATATGCATATAAAAACTACTTAGATTGCACGTGGCAAGTGTGCTTGGTTACATATTTCCTTTAAAAGAATATCACCGGATCTATTTCAAATTATAGGTCTGTGACTTCCTTTTTCAGTGAAAATAACTTAAGAAGCTTTATTACTAAGTAAGGATTCTCTAATATTTCCTCAATTCCAATATATCTCTGCTCAAATATTCTCTTCCTAATGCCCATCATCTTTTATGCTACTATTTAAGTGCTACTGCACCAAATGTATTCTTGAAACTTGTCTGCGTCTTTGTTCCAGACCCCTCTTTAGCCAGATGAACATTCCCAGGCAATAAGTAAGTCTGATATGGTACCATTTGGTATTAAACTTTTCTTATCATTGACAAGGAAGTAGTATTTCACTTTGCCCTGCTGGTCACTACCTGACTTCCACTCCAGAGCAGCCTTCAACACTGTGCATGAGGGCAGCCACCACCGTGAGCAGCTGAGCAGTGCACAAAGCAAAACAGAGACCTGTGGGGTAGAAACTCACGTTTTCCTGCAGTACTGAGTTGGCCACTGCTTCCTTTCAGGCTCACAAGGGAGGCCTTGCAGACGTAGACAACTGATAGTCAGTGCAACAGTTTAAGAGGAGTGCCTAGGACAGCTGAGTGGGAACACTGATGTCATGGGTTACCTACTGAATTTCAGCACCAATAATATTATTTTTCTGTTACTTAATGGCAATTTTTAGATTATGTTTATTTTTAATTTTTCAGAAAAAAATCCCATCCATGTGGACTACAAAAGGACTGAGCCTTTTGTAACATTCCTTTAAATAGCCTGGGGCTGGACAGGGCTCTCTAACCTTCTATGATTCCAATATTTCTGTATTGAGCCTGTAAGCTAATTTGTTTCATAATTAGCACTTACACCATCACCTCTTTTTTAAATTTTCTCTCATCTTCTGTATCTATGCCTATTTCTCCCCTGAAGACCATATACCACCATGATGGTAGGATATATCCCAAATAGCACCTAAAGCTCTCTAAATTGCAAAGGATACTATTTTGTGTTTTTAACCTACATTGAGAGGGCTAAAATACAGATCACATCATTTGCATATGTTTATTTTAAAATCATTGATTTGTGGAAAATATGACATTGAAATTACAACATGGGTTGTAGTCTCTGCTTTGCCTATAAGTATCCAAGCTGTGATTTATAGGAGAAATCCTGTTAATGCCACTTTCTTGAACACCCTTTATAAATTCATCATGTAATATGCACTCACTCACTTTCTCTATGTGATTTGGTCAGCTCCTATGTGAAGCGAGGGTGCTAGAGAAAACTCTTTCTAAATGTAAGTTGTCATAGTCCTTGTAAAAAGGTATAGTTTCCTTGATACTGTATCTAATATATAATTACATTAGGGACAGTATTAATTTTTTCAGCTCGGACATGTAAGGAGCTAGGAAGTCATCACTTCAACCTTTGCAATAGGAAGCCTGAACAAACTGAATATCAGTGACTTTTTCTTGGATCTGTTAGAATACTGAAGTTTCAGGGAAAACCAATATCCTGACATCTGGGAAAGAAGTCCCCAAAATTCTCTCATCTAAGGAAGAAGCTACGGTATACCATGTAAGCCAGTAGAAAAAATTAAAATAACAACTTTGTAGTATTTTCAGAGGCTAAGAGGGGACTAGTGTGAAAATGTCAAGTTCTTAAGGGCTGTTGTCCTAGGGGAAATTCCCACCTTCTTGTGGCTTTCCTTCCAGACACCCACCTAACTCTCACAAAGATCAAGGAAGAATCTAGAGAAATCTCACCCTAACTGACACCCTCCTTAAACTCACAACCTGTGTCCTGGCTGGGGATTGGAGAAAGAAACAACCACTTTGATGACTTCTAACTATCTCCTTCATGAAAAAACAGCTTAATCTTCAGGGGGAATTATCTGAATCTTCCCCAAGACACTGGTAGAATCTATCAGACTGAAAGATGGGAACAGAAATCACCATCAAAATCTTTAACCAGAAGCATCTTTCTGGTATCTTCTAAGCAACAGAAGTTTCAAACTTCAGGGAAAGGGTCTTCAAAACCACTAACCATTGCAACTTTGGAAAAGAAAGAGTGAGAAATATGGTAGAATTTTTACCTAAGCAAAAGGGACAAAAGATTTGCAAATCCCACATGCTCAGGACCCAGGTTTCAACACCTGCCTAAGTCTGAAGCTTAATACTTAGAATTCTCATTTTATTCACCAACCACCAATGACATAACTAACCAGGAGTAAAAGTGATGATGAAATGCTCTTGAGAAGCAGCATGTAAGGAGACTCAAGTCAGCCAAGAGCCCCCAAAGGCACCAGTAGAGGGTTCAGAAAGTTCTGGTGCCCAGAATGAAAGCAGATTTCGAACATGGCTTATCTTTTAACTAGATTAGCATAAATGCCTACTTTTAAGGCTTCCCAGAAGGAAACATTTGTTTTTCTCCAAACACACTAAACTTCCTCTCATATGTTCTGTTCTTTAAATGCCTACCAAAAAACAAAACAATTATGAGAAATATTAAAAGGTAAGACAACATTGCATTGAAAGTGACAAAGCAATTATCAGAACTAGACCCAGATATGGTACAGATTTCAGAATGATCAGAGTGTGAATTAAAAAAGAAAATTATGCTTAACATGTTAATGGCTCTAACGAAAGATTTGGACAATATTACACCATGCAAGCCAAATGAGTAATTTTAGTAGAAAGAGAGATATTACAAAACATTAATGGAATTGGTATATATGACAATATTGTAAATATTGTAATAGAAGTAACAAATTCTTTTGATGAGCTCATTAGTAGACTGGACGTGAGTGAGAAAAAAGAAACCAGTGAACTCAAGGATAGGTCAATAGAAACTTTCCAAACTGAATGCAAAGAGAAATAAGGATAAAATCAAAACCAAAAATATGATAGAACATCCCAACACTGTGGGACAAAATCAAATGGTATAGTACGCAGATAGTTGTAATCTCTGACCAAAAAAAAAAAAAGGAAAAAGAGGCAGAAAAAAGTATTTGAAAAAATAATGGCTGAGAACATTTCTAAACAACTAAACTAAACCACAGATCTAAGAAGTTCAGAGATCACCAACTAGGATTAAGATTAATACCAAACACACTTTAAGAACCCACACATGCACACCTGAAATATCATATTAAACTTCTGAAAACCAAGAGAAATCTCAAAGAAAGAGGGAAAAAATAAGCTAGGGAGGATAGAACAAGAGTAAGAATTACAGCAGATTTTTCAGCCATAATCATGCAAGTAAGGAGACAATGGGATGAAAAAGCACTAAAGGATAAAACAAAACCAATAAAAAGAAAAAACCTGCCATATATACAGTGAAAATATTATGTAAAAATGGAGAAGAAATAATAAAAACTTTCTTAGCCAAACAAAAACTAAGGGAATTCATGGCTCAGCAGATCTATACTAAAAGAAAGGGGAGATGAATGGAATCACAAACATAGGAACACAAAATTTAAAAATAAATTTGCTCACTTCCAGGATAAGGCAAGGCCCCTATTTGTTCTGTTCTCCAATATGCAACAGAAGTTCCACTCTATTACTTCAGCAGGAGCTTGGGTGCCTCTTATAGAACAGTTGTGTGAGCAGCAGTATTGAATACAGGGTATTAACAACTGAGATAAACGCTCAAAGCAGGGATAGCATCCAAGATGGAAACTAAATTAGAAAACAATGAGAAGGTCATAAAGAAAGGAATATCGAGTCTGAAAAGATAAATGAGGATGCAGGGCAGGGAAGAGGCCTAAGATATTTTCAGAGAAGAAGGGTTTCTTCTTAGTAGCATTCTTTCTTGGAGGAGCTGAATCTCTTTAAATGAGGGTATAGAAGAGCATATCCTAAATGCACATCGAAGAATCATCCTTAGTACCTCAGGTTGTTTCTCAGCCCCTTTCAGTCATTGATAATTAGTACTGGCATCTGCTTCTCTGTGAATGCTCAGTCTCATTCATTTTAATTACTTTATCATGCTTGGTGAACAGATTACAAATGTTGAGCGCTGTAAAAAAAAGCTAATTAGTTATTCTAATGCCATATTTCAAATGCAGCTGTCAAACAAGGCCACATTTTCTTTTATCTTTAATATAGTAGTAGCATATTTTAGGATGGGATAAACACCCTTAAGGGGCATAGCCTGTTATTCTATGATACCTTAAAAATGTAATAATATACAAAAGAATCTCTAAAGATCAAGAAAATCTGTAACTGTGAGCATTGTATTTTTAATAATGCAAAAATCACCACTGGTATCTGAGATAGCTTCCTGACTCACTTGAGAGACAGACACTTTTTGCTGATTGCCTGCAGAGAGTGACACTGCAGATGAAAGCATGGAGAAGGGAGGCAGAGAAAGAATGTGGCTGGTGGTTCTTGTAAGTCTCGAGGTCTCTGTGTGCCACTGTTTTCCTCACTTCCAACAGAGAGAACAAAAATGACTGGTAGATTTCACACTGGGATTGGGCCTGGAATGGAAGAATGACCTCTTTTGTTTCAGACAGGAGGCCTCAAACCTTGTTCCAAGGTATATCACCTTTCCTGGATCATCAGGGTTTGTGAAGTGAGCATGACTATGCCTCCTTCATACTTTGTTGGTAAGAAAGGCTGCATGCAATAACACTTTCAGCTGTGTGGAGCAGAATATCCACCCAGCTGTTGGATTAACAAATATGGCTTTATTTGACTCACATCACAGAAATCCGAGACAGCTGAGCCAGGGCCAGTGCAGTACTTTCATAGTCTGCTCCCACAACTTTGAGCAAAGTGGGTGGTTTTGTGGCCTCACAGCCATGATTTTCCTAAAGCAATGTTTTCCGATGTTAAATCTGCATTCAAAGTAGAAAAAAGGAAAAGAAGAAAGAGGGGGTCACAACAGGTCTGCTCATGCTGCTGACTGTATGTGTGTTGCAGCCCCAGGATGTTCAGGGAAGGCTGGGAACGTGAGCACTTAGCTTTTCCTTTCTCTATAAAAGAAGCGGGGGAAGAAAACAACACTATGTGGGCCAATCCTAAAGTCAGAAAGGAGACAAAGTGAAAGAAGCAGCACAAAACGAGAACCAGCAGGGAAGCAACAGAGCCTGGGATATCAGTACCAGAGATGTGATACTGAGCTATATCTCTCCTCCTTCCCAGGGAAGCGAGCGTGTGGCTGCCACTGGGGCAGACTGAGAAATACTGGGAATCAGGTTTGGAACCAACCTAGTAAGCTGCTGCTTCCTCCATAAATAATGAGGCATTGAAAATTTCAAAGGCAACAGTGTTAAGTTCCCTCCTTCAACTTTCATGAAGACTTTCCAAAGACCTCAGTACCTGGAGTTACCTGTGGTTCCCATCTTCACTCCCACGTTGCTCCTCTGTGGGATCAGTTGTTATTTCCCCTTTATCACTTCTGATTGAGGTTACTAGAGATTTTTATTTTCCATATTTATTTTCTTCTGCTGGGTTTAGTCTTAGATTTTTCTCCTTTTTCCAATTCCATAAGATGGTTTGTGAGTTTGTTGATGTGCTCTTTTTCTGGTTTTTGAATGTAGGCATCTAGAGCAACAAATTTTCCTCTCAGAACTGCTTTTGCAGTATCCCACAGGTTTGGGTAGCTTGTGTCTTCATTGTTGTTATGCTCAAGGAAGTTAATGATTTCCTGTTTTATTTATTCCAGCACCCAAGTGTCATTCAACAGAAGGTTGTTTAATCTTCATGTCTTTGTGTAGGGTTAAATGTTTTTGTTGGAGTTGAGTTCCACCTTTAGTGCCTTATGGTCTGAGAAGATACAAGGTAAAATTTCAATTCTTTTGATTCTGTTGAGGTTTGTTTTGTGTCCTAGGATATAATCAATTTTGGAGAATGTTCCATGGGCAATGAGAAGAATGCATATTCTTATCGTTGGGATGGAATATTCTATATGTGTCTATGAAGCACAGTTGTTCTAGGGTCTCATTTAAGATCCTTTAAATCTTTGTTTAATTTCTGTTTAGAGGATATGTACAGCTCTGTAAGAGGAATGTTAAATTCCCCTATTATTATGGTGTTACAAGATATCATGTTGCTCAGACTAAGTAAGGTCTGTTTCAAGAATCTGGGAACATTTAAGTTGGGTGCATAAATATTTAGAATTGAAACACCTTCTTGTTTTATTTTTCCCCTGACCAGTATAAAGTGACCATCTTTGTCTTTTTTGATTTTAGTTGCTTTAAATCCACATGTATCTGAAAAGAAGATTCTAACACATCTTTTCTTCTGAATTCCATTTGCCTGAAAAATTGTCTTTCAACTCTTAACTCTAATTTTTAATTTGTCTTTTGAAGCTAGGTGTATTTCCTACAGACAGCAAATGGATGGCTTGTGTATTTTAATCCAATAAGCCAATCTATGCCTATTCAGGGGGATTTCAAGCCATTAACATTTTTTCAGATAATTGATAAGCTTGGTAGTGTTCTATTCATCTTATTTTGTAAGAGTCTATTGCTTAGTTGTATCTTTTGCATCATTGTGGAAGCTAGGTTCTGTCCTTTAATTTCTACGTTCTTAACTTTGTTGTTGATCCATTGTGATGGTCAGTGTGTAGAACAGGTTGAAGTATTTCCTGTAAAGCTGGCCTTGTTGTGGAGAATTTCTTCAATGTCTGCATTTCAGTAAATGATTTGATTTTTCTGTCAATTTTAAAGCATAGCTTAGCAAGATGTAGAATTCTGGGTTGGAAATTATTCTGTTTAAGTAGATTAAAGATAGATGACCATTGTCTTCTTGCTTGAAAAGTTTCATTAGAGAAGTCTGCAGTCACCCTGATGGATTTGCCCCTGTAGGTCAACTGGCACTTATTCCTAGCAGCTTGCAAAATTTTTTCTTTTATCTTGACTTTGGACTGGTTCATCACAATGTGTCTTGGAGAAGCCCTGTTAGAGTTGAGGTGATCTGGGATCTGATATGCCTCTGAAAGGAGTGTGTCAGAATCTTTGGTGATATTTAGGAAATTTTCATTTATAATATTCTCTAGATGGCTTCTATTCCTCTGGGGCATTCTTCTTCCCCTTCTGGGGTACCTATAACTTGTATGTTGGAATGCTTCTATAAAGTCCCATAATTCTGTCAGTGAATGTTCTGCTTTTTCTCTCTTCTTTTCTGCCTCTTTAACTATCTTGAGTTATCTAAAGAGCTTTATTCTCTACCTCTGAAGATTCTTTCTTCTGCATGGTCTAATCTGTTGTTGATAATGTTCTATTGCTTATTTAAGTTCCCTAATTGACTACTTTAGTTCCTTCAGCTCTGCTATATCCTTCATATTGTTCATCTGTTATTTAATTCTGTTTTTGGATTTTCTTTTGGTTATTTTCCACTTTATTAGCAGTTTCCTTCATTGTTTCCATCATTTCCTTCATTGTTTTCATCATCTGTATTCTAAATTCCCTTTCTGCTGTTTTTTTCTAGCATTTCTTTATAGGTGGAATCCTCTGTAGTAGCTATCTCATGGTCCCT
>CAUYPK010102605.1:0-10881 GCA_963574355.1 Loris lydekkerianus
TTCAGCACATAAACAAATTTTAAAAAAGACCATATGATTCTCTCAATTGATGCAGAAAAATCTTTTGATAATATTCAGCATCACTTCATGAACAGAACACTTAAGAAAACTGGTATAGAAGGGACATTTCTTAAACTGATAGAGACCATCTAAAGCAAACCCAAGCCAATATCCTATTGAATGATGTTAAATTGAAATCATTTCCACCCAGATCAGGCAAGGTTGCCCATTGTCTCCACTGCTCTTTAACATTGTAATAGAAGTTTTAGCCATTGCAATTAGGGAAGAAAAGGTGATCAAGGGTACCCATACAGGATCAGAAGAGATCAAACATTTGCTCTTTGCAGATGATATGATTGTATACCTGGAAAACACCAGAGATTCTACAACAAAGCTCTTAGAGGTGATCAAGAAATACAGAAACATCTCAGGTTACAAAATCAACATTCATAAATTGTAACCTTTATGTATACCAATAATAGTCAAGCTGAAAAAAGAGTTAAGGACTCTTCCATTCACAGTACTGCCAAAGAAGATGAAATATTTGTGATTTTGTCTAACAAAGAACATGAAACATCTCTATAAAGGAAACTATGAAACTCTAAGAAAAGAAATACCCGAAAATGTCAACAAATGGAAAAACATACCATGCTCATGGCTTGGAAGCTAAGAAAAATCAACATTGTTAAAAAATCCATACTACCCAAAGCTATATACAATTTTAATGCCATTCCTATTAAAGCTCCACTGTCATATTTGAAAGATCTTGAAAAAATAATACTTTGTTTCATATGGAATCAGAAAAACATCAAATAGCCAATACATTACTTAGAAACAAAAACAAAGCAGGAGGTATCACGCTACCAGACCTCAGACTATACTATAAATCAATAGTGATCAAAACAGCATTGTACTGGCACAAAAACAGACAGGTAGATGTATGGAACAGAATAGAGAACCAAGAGATGAACCCAGCTACTTACCATTATTTGATCTTTGACAAGCCAATTAAAAATTCAGTGGGGAAAAGATTCCCTATTTAACAAATGGTGCTGGGTGAACTGGCTGATGACCTGTAGAAGACTGAAACTGGATCCAAATCTTTCATCATTCACTAAGATAAACTCTCACTAGATTAAAGATTTAAACTTAAGACGTGAAACTATAAAAATACTAGAAGAAAGTGCAGTGAAAACTCTTGAAGAAATCAGTCTGGGAAAATATTTTATGAGGAGGACACCCTGGCAATGAAGCAGCTTCAAAATACACTACTCGGACCTGATCAAACTAAAAAGCTTCTACACAGCCAAGAACACAGTAAGTAAATCAAGCAGATAGCCCTCAGAATGGGAGAAGATATTTGCAGGTTATATCTCCGACAAAGGTTTAATAACCAGAATCCACAGAGATCTCAAATGTATAAGCAAGAAAAGAATAAGTGATCCCATTGTAGGCTGGGCAAGAGACTTGAAGAGAAACTTCTCTGAAGAAGACAGGCTCACGGCCTACAGACATATGAAAAAGTGCTCATCATCTTTAATCATCAGAGAAATGAAAATCAAAACTACTATGAGATATCATCTAACTCCAGTAAGATTAGCCCATATCACAAAATCCCAAGACCAGAGATGTTGGTGTGCATGTGGGAAAAGGGAACACTTCTACACTGCTGGTGGGAATGCAAATTAATATATTCCTTTTGGAAAGATGTGTGGAGAACACTTAGAGATCTAAAAATTGACCTGCCATTCAATCCTATAATTCCTCTCCTAGGCATATACCCAGAAGACCAAAAATCACATTATAGCAAAGATATTTGTACCAGAATATTTATTGCAGTCCAATTTATATTTGCTAAGTCATGGAAAATGCCCAAGTGCCCATTGATTCATGAATGGATTGATAAATTGTTATATACATGCACCATGGAATATTATGCAGCCTTAAAGAAAAATGGAGACTGTACCTCTTTTATGTTTACATGGATGGAGCTGGATCACATTCTTCTTAGTGAAGTATCTCAAGAATGGAAGAAAAAAATAAAACAAGTGTATGATGCCCCATGATTGCATTAATGCACACTGCTATGATTTAATAAAAAAAAAAAAAAAAAAGGAAGGGAAAAAAAAAAGAATGGAAGAAAAAGTATCCAATGTACTGAGCCCTACTATGAAACTAATTTATGGCTTTCATATGAAAGGTATAACCCATTTATAACCTAATTATATGGGTAAGGAAGAGAGGGAGTTGAGCGAGGGGAGAGGATGGGTGGAGCGAGGGTGATTGATGGGATTACACCTACGATGCATCTTACAAGGGTACATGTGAAACTTACTAAATGTAGAATATAAATGTCTTAACACAATAACTAAGAAAATGCCAGGAAGGCCATGCTAACTAGTGTGATTAAAATATGTCAAATGGTATATAAAACCATGCCAGGAAGGCTATGTCAACCAGTGTAATGAAAATGTGTCAAACAGTCTATGAAACAAGTGTATGATGCCCCATGATCATATCAATGTACACAGCTATGATTTAATAAAAAATAAATAAATAATAATAAAAAAAAACAGTGTATGGTGCCTCATGATCACATTAATGTACACAGCTATGATTTAATAAAAAAATGGAAAATAAAAGATGTAGTAGAAAGTATCAATAATGATTTTGAACCTGCAAAGAAAGAATCTCACAGCTAGAGGAAAAGGCTCTTGAGCTAATTCAGGCATTTAGAGAGGCAGAGAAGAATAGAATAAAAACAGAGCAATCTGTTAGAAAATTATGGAACTTCATGAAGCATGCAAACATATTAATTATAAGTATTCATGAAGGAGAAAAGATTGAACCGAATGTATGGAAGCTCTACTGGAGTATATAAAAAATGAAAATTTCCAAGCATTATTAAAGATTTAGACACATTTCTTTTAGATGGATATTGATCCCTGGTTCATCTCAATACTAACAGAACATCTTCCAGACATAATGTAATGAAACTGGCCAAGGTCAAAATAAAAGAGTAAATTTTGCAAGCAGCCTGGATTAAGCACCAACTGACCGATAGGTGGAGATCCATCAGGGTGACAATGAACTTTTCAGCTAAAACTTTTCAAGGCAGAAGAGTATGAACATCTACCTTTAACCTTTTGAAACAAAACAGTATTCACCCTGGGATTCTGTATCCTGCTAAACTAAGTTTCATATTGAATGGAGAAATAAAAACTTTTGCTAACATGAAAACATTGATGAAATTTGCCACAAGACCAGCTCTGCAGGAAGTACTATGACCTATTCTTCACACTGATCATGACATTGGCCCACCAGCAAAGTAGGCACCCAGAAACTAAGGTAAAAACCCAACTTCCACAATGATGCAAAGGATAAAAATTGGCAATGAGCCCTCCAAAAATTAGATGAACCATACTGGACCATACTTTTCAATTCTCTCAATAAATGTGAATGACTTAAATTCCCCACTGAACAGACCCTTGTTGGCTGACTGGATAAAAAAGCACAAGCCAACTATGTGATGTCATTAGGAAACACATTTAACTTCTAAGTACAAAACAAGACTTAAGATGAAGGGTTGGAAAACAATATTGAAGGCAAATGGAGATCAGAAGAAAGGCAGGATCACAATCTTATTTGCAGATATAAATGTATTTAAACCAACAAAGTTGAAGAAAGTCAAAAATGGATACTATATCCTGGTCAACAGAACAATACAACAAGAAGACATATAAATTCTAAATATGTATTCACTCAACTTAAATTTTCACAGATTTATGAAATGATCCCTAACTGACTGAAAAACATGGTATCCCACATAATAGCTGAGGACGTCAATACCACCTTGACATCACTAGACATATCCTCCAAAAAGAAACTAAACAATGTAACAAGGGACATAAATACAATCCTAACACAATTAGGCTTAATAGACACATACAGAGCATACCACCCCCAAACTATTGAGTGCACATTTCTAAGAGCTAATGGATCATAATCCAAAATCGACAATATTCTAGGGCACAAATAAAATCTCAATAAAAGTAAAAGAACAAAAATTATACTTTTCAGAATACAAGGAAATAAGGTTAGAAATCAACCCCAACAAAAATCCTAACCCCCACACAAAGTCATAGAAACTAAACAACCTTATGTTCGATGACAGCTGGATCAAGGAGGAGTTAAAAAAGAAAATTATTTTATTTCTCAAACATAATGACTATGAAGTCAAAACTATCAAAAACTTTGAGATACTGCAAAGGAAATTTATTACATTAGATGTCCACATCCAAAAACAGAAAGAGTACACATAAAAATCCTAATAAATCACATTAAGGAACAGGAAGTAGAAGAGCAACCCAACTCTAAACCTAGCATAATAAAGGAAATCATTAAAATTAAATAAGAAATAAATGAAAGTGTAAAGAATTGTTCAGAAAATTAATGAGACAAAAAGTTGGTTCATTGAAAAGATAAACAAAATTTATAAAGCTTTTGTCAGATTAAATAGAAACAGAAAAGTAAGACATCTAATAGTCTCAGGAAGAAATGAAAAAGGGGAAATAACAATGGATAGCATATAGATACAAAAGATCATCTCTGATTACTAACAAAAATCTATGCCTAGAAATTTGAAAGTGTGGAGGAAATGGACCAATACCAAGAACACATCACCTCTCTAGACTTACCCAGGAAGAAATAGATCTCTTGAACAAACTAATATCAAACACCAAGATTGAAGCAACAATAAAAGTTCTTCCCCAAACAAACAAATTCCTTTTACAAGACGGCTTCACAAAAATTATATCAAACCTTCAAAGATGAGTTTCTATCAGTACTGTGGAACCTATTCCAAAATATTGAGAAATAGAGAGTCCACTCCAACATGTTCGATGAAGTGAACATCACCCTGATACCAAAACTAAGAAAGAACCCAACCAAAAAAACAACAACAACAACAACAAAAAAAAAACTGCAGACTAATTTTACTCATAAATACTGCAGACTAATTTTACTCATAAATATCTGCAGACTAATTTTACTGCAGACTAATTTTACTCATAAATATCTATGCAAAAATAGAATTTTACTAAATAGAATACAGCTACACATTTCAAAAATTATACATCATGATCAAGTGGCTTTATCTGAGGGACACAAGGGTGGTTTAACATACACAAATTTATAAATATAATTTACAACATAAACAGAAGGAAATACAAAGACTTATGATCCTATTAATAGATGCAGAAAAAGCATTTGACAAAATTCAGCATCCTTTTCTGATAAGTACACTTAAGAAAATAGGCATAGATGGGACACTTTGTAAGCTGATAGAAGGCATCTATGACAAACCCGCATCCAGAATCATACTGAATGGAGCAAAACTGAAAACATTTCCTCTTAGAACTGAAACCAGACAAGGATGTCTTCTATTATCACTACTACTAAACATAGTGCTAGAAGATCTAATCAATGAAATCAAGCAATAGAAGTATATTAAGGGCACTCAAATGTTGGCTGAGGAGGTCAAACTCTTGCTCTTTGCTGATGATATGATCTCATACTTAGAAATTCCAAGGTACTCAACCACCAGATTCCTGGATGTGATCAACAAATACAGTAACATCTTGGGATAGAAAATCAATGTCCACAAATAAGTCACCTTAGTATATGCCAATAACAATCAAGCCAAGAAGGAAATCAAGGACACAATAACCTTCATAATAACTTCAAAGAAAATGAAATACCTGGGATTATATCTAACAAAGGAGGTAAAGGATCTCTATTGAGAGAACTATTAAATCTTGACAGAAGAAATAGCAGAAGACACTAACAAATGGAAGAACATATCATGCTCTTGGCTAGGAAGAATCAACATTTTAAAATTTCTATAATACCCAAAGAAAAAGACAGATTTAATGCAATCTCCATTAAAATACCAATATTATACTTGGAAGAACTCAAAAAAATATTTCTTCATTTTTTATGGAACCAGAAAAAAACCTCTATAGCCAAGGCAATTATAAGAAATAAAAACAAATCTGGATGCATCACTTTATCAGACTTTAGGCTATACTACAGGTCCATAGCGATCAAAACAGCAGAGTATTTGCACAAAAGTAAAACATAGATCTACAGAACAGAATAGAAAATCTAAAGTTACAAATTAGCCTCATCTTGCCATCTTATCTTAGGGAAACAAAACAAAAGTGTACACTGGGAAAGAAATTCCTATTCAATAAATGGTTCTTGGAGAACTGGATGACCACAGGTAAAAGACTAAAACTGAACCCACACCTCTCACCACTTAAAAAATTGACTCATGATGGATAAAAGATATAACTCTAAGGCATAAAATGATCAAAATCTTAGATGAAAGTGTGGGAAAAGCTCTTTTTTCTTTCTTTCTTTTTATATTATTTTTATTAAATCATAGCTGTGTACATTAATGTGATAATGGGGCACCATATACTGGTTTTATAGACCATTTGACATATTTTCATCACACTGGTTAACATAGCCTTCCTGGTATTTTCTTATTATTGTGTTAACACATTTATATTCTACATTTACTAAGTTTCACATCTTGATGAAATCTGCCTGGGGAAAGTTTTTCTGCGACTCCATTGGCAATAGCAACAACAACAAAAAAATAAATGAGACTTAGTTTAACTAAAAAGCTTCTGCACTGCTAATGACATAGCTATTAAGGCAAACAGACAATCTTCATAATGGGAAAAAATATTTTCATGTTACATATCTTACAAATTGTTGATAACCAGGATCTATGGAGAACTCTAATTAATCAACAAAAAAGATCAAATAATCCCATTTATCCCTGGGCAAGAGGTATGAACTGAACCTTCAAAAAAGACGAATGGCCAACAATCACATGACATAAGGCTCATCATGGCTAGTTATCAGAGAAATGCAAATCAAACCACCTTGAGTAATCACCTAACCCTAGGGAGAATAGCCCATATCACAAAGTCCCAAAGCTGCTGATGCTGAAAAGGTGTGGAGAAAAGGGTATACTTTTATACTTTTATACTGTTGGTTAGATTGCAAACTACTATGGCTTGTTTGGGAAGAAATATGGAGAATTCTCAAACAACTAAAAGCTTATCTCCCATTTGATCCTGAAATCCCATTACTAGGTATATTCTCATTAGAAATAAACCATTTTACCATAAGGACATTTGCACTAGAATGTTTATTGCAGCTCATTTAATAATACCAAGATTTGGAAACAACCCAAGTGCCCATGTACACATGAAAGGGTTAATAAACTGTGGTATATGTACACCATGGAATACTATTCAGCCATAAAATGGATGAAGATGTTAAATCTTCGGTATTTACCTGGAAGGAGTTGGAGAACATTCTTCTTAATAAAGTATCACAAGAATTGAAAAGTAAGTATCCAGTGTACTCAACATTAATATAAAACCACTAGATGAACAAAAGAACACGAGAAGAACACAAGTAAACTCAAGTGGGAGCAGGAGGAAGTGGTAGAGGAGAGGAGGGATGGGGATTGGTATTCTCTTATCTAATAGGCATAATTCAAGAGTATATGGTACAACTCCAGGGTAAGAGGCACTGCAACTTGGACTCTACATAACAAATGCAAATAATTCAACCTAATCATCTGTATTCTCATATTATTCTGAAATAAAAAAGTAATCCAGTGTTTCTGTTTACCTTTCAAACATGGCAAGGTCAAAGGTCCTCCCACTACACTCCATGGGAGAGACCCTCTAAAACCCAGACCTACCTCCCCTACTAGGGTGCCACAGCATTCTCCTGCCAGGCATAAAACTGTATAAAACTGCATATATTCTCTACCTGCAACTCTGAGCTCCCAGAACTCCCCACCACTCTCACTCAGAGGTCTGGAGGCCTGTCCTCCAGGAGTCCAGATTCTTGGGTGATTTCTTGAGAGGTGTGGACAGGGCCTAAACTGCAGCTGGTCAGTGCTGACTCTGGGGCATGGGAGTGAGGAGACAACGGGCGGCTGAGAGGGAACCACACCAGAGCGGCGGTGCCCCGAGGCACAGAGCAGCAGCCATCTTTTGGCAAGAATAAGACTCACTCCCGGATATTCTGAAGCCACACCCCCTGTCTCCCTGGGCAAACAGAGGAGGGCAGGCATCTACTCAGGTGGCAACCACCACGGAACAAATCTGGGATGGAAACGCAGGCCTCATGAGAAAAGAGTTTGCCTGAGGCGGGACCAGCCTGGGTGGAGCACAGGGACTAGAAAAGCACGCACAGAGCCAGGAATTTCCCAAGGTGGGGCTGAACCAGAGGACCACTTCACTGAGCCTAAGATGCACCTGGCCCTCAGGGGATTGTCAGTCTGTAGACAAAGGAAGACAGGAGGCTAGAACTGATGGGTAAGCAAATACAAATCTTCAGGAGGAATGACAGAGCCTGAGGCACAGGCTCTGGGAACTCAAAACAGCTTCTCTTTTGCAGGGGAATTTAGCATGGACAAAAACAAATTCCCGCAAAGTTGTTCTGTTCTGTTCTGTCCGTAACATCAAGAAGAAGCGGGGCTGGAACTGAGTGAACACCCCCCAGCATCCATAAAGCACACGAGATTGTCAGGCCTCACCTCCCCCTGCTAGATAGAGGCAGAGCGCAGTGGCCTGGCTGAGGAGAAATAGATTTCCTTGTGATTCAGGCAGGTGCAAACCCCTGGAGTATCTGTTCACTACAGGCAACAGGATCAAAGCCCTGTGGGACTATCAGTGACTGGGTGTGATACAGGTGCAAGGTGGGGAAGGAGGCATCAATCTGCCCAGACTGATCTATTTGCTGGTTGGGTCCTCCTGACTCCATGGAGCACTGGAGCAAGCCATATCTGAGTAGTCACCAGACACCTGAGATCCAGTTGCCAGAGAATTTTTAAACTCTCCCCATGAGACAGGTGCTGACTGAGACAATTGATTTGGACCTTTTGTACTGAGCTAATCACCTGAGGACTATTCAGGTGGTGCACTGGATGTGTGGTTGTAGAAAGGTTTCATTTTCCTTTTCAAATTGTTGCCTGTGAGGGGCAGGGTGACTTAATTGCTGGTATTTCTCCACAGCTGAAACTTCAACCCAGAGTAACTGTTTCACTATGGTCAAACAGAAACCAGCTGAAAACAAGACCAAACCATTTAGCCCCACAACACCAAACAGGTCCTCAGTTTCTCAGGCCGCAGCACTGTATGGGTCCTCAACAAAGCTCCAGAATAAAAATCAAATGGTGTAAAACAATAATGGGGTGGAATTAGTGGAAAAACTCTGGTAACATGAATAACAAGAATAGATCAACACCCCCAAGGAAAGATATGGCAGATGTAACTGAAGATCCCATTCATAAACACCTGGCCAAGATGTCAGAAATCCAATTCAGAATTTGGATGGCAAACAAGATTAATAAAATGGAGGAAAAATTGGAATTAGAAATTCGAGCAGCAATTCAAAAGTCAGAATTAGAAATTTGAGGAGAAATTCAAAAGTTGTCTCAAGAATTTAACAAATTTAAAGACAAAACCATGAAAGATTTTGATGCACTGAAGCAAGAATTTGCAGCCCTCAAAGATCTGAAAAATACAAGAGAATCCCTCCGTAACAAAGTGGAGCGAGCAGAAGAGAGGATTTCTGACATTGAAGACAAAGCCTTTCAAAGCTACCAAACTCTCAAAGAGGAAGAGAAATGGAGAGCAAAAATGGATCATTCTCTCAGAGAGCTCTGGGATAATTTGAAGAAGCCTAATATATGCCTCATTGGAATCCCTGAAAGTGATGAAGTGGCCACACAAGGCACAGAGGCCCTTCTCCATGAAATTATGAAAGAGAATTTTCCAGACATGCCAAAAGATTCTGAAATTCAGATAGCAGATAGTTTCAGAACCCCAGCACAACTCAATCCCAATAAAACATGCCCCAGGCATATCAAAATTAACTTCACTAAAGTTAATATGAAGAAGAAAATTCTGAAAGCAGCCAGACGTAAGAAATTCATTATCTACAAAGGGAAGAATAACAGAATGACTGCAGATCTCTCTGCTGAAACTTTTCAAGCCACATGAGCGTGGTCATCGACTTTTAATCTCCTAAAGCAAAATAACTTTCAACCCCAAAACCAGTTAAACTGAGTTTCATTTATGATGGAGAAATTAAATACTTTAATGACATTCAGATGTTGAAGAAATTTGCCATAACCAAACCAGCTCTTCAGGATACTCTCAGACACATCCTCCATAATGACCAGCCCAATCCTCTACCACAAAAGTAAACTCACTCAGACACTTTGGATCAAACTCCAACTTCCACACTGGAGACAGGATTAAAAATGTCCACTGGACTTTTGAAAAACTCAATACCCAAAATTTTACTTGACTTATCAATATTCTCCATTAATGTGAACGGCTTAAAAAGTCCTAGAAGGAGGCACAGGTTAGCTGACTGGATAAAAAAGTCTCAGGCCAGATATTTGCTGCATACAAGAGTCACATCTTATCTTAAAAGACAAATATAGACTCAGAGTTTAAGGATGGTCTTCCATATTTCAGGCAAATGGTAATCAGAATAAAAGCAGGTGTTGCAATTCTATTTGCAGATATACTAGGCTTTAAAGCAACAAAAGTAAGGAAAATTAAGAATGGTCACTTCATATTTGTTAAGGGTAATACTCAATATGATGAGATTTGAGTTATTAATATCTATGCACCCAACCAGAATGCACCTCAATTTATAAGAGAAACTCTAACAGACATGAGCAACTTGATTTCCACCAGCTCCATAATAATTGGAGATTTCCACACTCCTTTGTCAGTGTTGGATTGATCCTCCAATAAGAAGCTGAGCAAA
>CAUYPK010102606.1:0-14464 GCA_963574355.1 Loris lydekkerianus
TGGTGGGACTGCAAACTAATAGAACCTTTCTGGAAGGAAGTATGGAGAAACCTCAAAGCACTCAAGCTAGACCTCCCATTTGATCCTGCAATCCCATTACTGGGCATCTACTCAGAAGGAAAAAAAATCCTTTTATCATAAGGACACTTACATTAGACTGTTTATTGCAGCTCAATTTACAATAGCCCAAATGTGGACACAGCTTAAATGCCCACCAACCCAGGAATGGATTAACAAGCTGTGGTATATGTACATCATGGAATACTATTCAGCCATTAAAAAGATGGAGACTTTACATCCTTTATATTAACCTGGATGGAAGTGGAACACATTATTCTTAGTAAAGCATCACAAGAATGAAGAAGCATGAATCCTATGTACTCAAATTTGATAAGAGGACAATTCATGACACAGTGGGGGTGTGGGAAGGGGAGAGCAGAGAGAGAAAGAAGGAGGTAGACGTAGAGGAAAGAAAGAGGAACAAGAAGGAAGGAGGGAGGGAGTGGGGTTTTGGTGTGTGACACTTCTTTTGGGGGCAAGACACAAATGTAAGAGGGACTTTACCTGACAAATGCATATGAGGGTTCTCCATTCTTCCTTCCAAAAAGGTTGTATTGGTTTGCAGTCCCACCAGCAGCAGTTTTCCATCAGTATAACCTAGTTTCTTATACCCTGAATGAATCCCCAACAATAAAAAAAAAATAATAATAAAAATTATGTATTCATTGTATTTCTCAAGGGGGAAGTTTGTAAAGAAATAATTAATGAAAGTATGTTCAAGATATGTTAACTAGCTATAAATGGAAAAAATTTAACTAGAAATGAAAATATAAATTAAAAAAAATCCTCATGATATTCTGCTTTTATGTATCATTACTTTTCATTTTGATTAATCTTTCTGCTTGATTCTGTTCATACAATTTAAAAATGTGTCTAACTAAAGAGATCATAATAATTACTCCAGAACCATCTGCCCCTTTTGTCTCCAGAGAGTGGCATGCTTTAGAATTTTAAGTTATTTAATTTCTAACTAATGAGAAAACTTTAGGATTAATGCAGATTTTATAGTACATTTTATAATTCATATAACATCACACATAATTATGGAACATATTTTTCAAAAATGTCTCAAGAATTTGAATACCCAGGGTAAAAGAAAATAAAGTAGAAATCATTAACTACTTATACAGAAACTTTACTAATAAATAATCTAATAATTTAATAAATAATACATAAATTATTTTTATTAATTATTAAATAAATAATAAATCTAAGAATTTATTCTGTGATTTATTAAGAATTTATTTAATATTTACAATGAATTGTGACTTTGACTTAGTATCTACTGGAAATAGCATTGGATCACATGGTAAGGGATTAAGAGTCAGTAAAAATTAAAATTATAAGTAATTGTAATTGCTCTCACATAGTTTATCATTTCAGGTCTGTGATTGAAATATTGGCAAAACACAAGGAAATACTGTTTTGCATATAAATCTGATATCACAAACTATTAACTGTGGTATGTACTTCACAATAGTTTTGTGTCAACCTGTCAACAATTTGTTTGATATTGCTAGTGACTGGTAGCAGGAAAGTGTGAAACCATATCAAGGTAAGATACTAAGTTCTTTTGCAAAAGTCTTCTGATTTAGATGGTTCTTGAACTGGGTTATGTTGAGTGGGAGGTAATGAAACAGATGAGTAAGTAGTTTAATTTACTAGATAGTCTGACTAAAACAAGGACTATGAGTATTTCTCTCTAATATCTCTTGATATCTTTCTCTTTTCCCATTGTTATTGAGCCATCCATACCTTTTGTTACATGGAGAGATGTGTATTCAGTACAGAGATATCCATTGACAACATTTCCTTTGTCTTCACAATATTTCCAATTCAGACCTCAAATTCTGACTTAGCAATAGGAAGACGAGTTTGGCTATAGGAAAAATTGTTTTTCCTCATCCTCCTATGTTCCTGTTTGCAAATTAAAAGCAATCTGTTGTGACCAGGTGTGATGGCTCACACCCATAATCCTAGCACTTATGAGGCTGATGTGGTGGATTGCCTGAGCTCAGGAGTTCAAAACCGGCCTGAGCAAGAGTGAGATCCCATCTCTAACTAAAAATAGAAAAACTAGCCAGATGTTGAAGCCATCACCTGTAGTTTTAGTTTCTTGGGAGGCTGAGGTAAGGGGATCACTGGAGCCTAAGAGTTTGAGGTTGCGGGGAGCTAGAACACCACAGGACTCTATCCAGGTCACAGAATGAAACTCTGTCTCAAACAAAAATAAATACATAATAATAAATATGTTGTATAATATAGTAAAAAACAATACACTCTATTGGGAATTGATGGTATGGGTTCTAATTCCCAGTCTACTGGGAAGTAAACAATAATTAGCAGGGTGACTATGGAAAAGTTATTTAACCACTCTTTGGTGTGAACCTCCTTATTTGTAGAATAGAGGAGATTTGATTAGGTGACTTGTAACTCTCCTACCATCGCTGTGATAGCTCACATGGATACTGAGCTTGTCCTCCGATAAACCTTATGGACAATGCAGAATTAGTATTGGACATTGTCTTTGTCCTCAAGCCATTTGTATCTAATCCAAATAAGAAGATAAGACAAATATCACTAAACTCGTATAAATATATATATATAAACTCAATCGTTATTTCTTATGAGCTTTGGAAATAATTAACTCTCCTCGTTTTTGAAGCACTCCTCTTGTGGCTTCCAGGACACCAAAGTCTCCTGGTCCCTCCAACTTCTCTAATTGCTCCTTTTCAGTATCTTTGCTTCCTTTCCTTCCTTGCTAAATATTTTTGTTACCTTACTCTGGATCCTCCTCAATTTTTTTTTTTTTTTTTTGCATACTTTCTTCATATATGTTACTACACCTTTGAGTGTTAACTATATTACTCTAATTCCCACACCTATATCTTTAGTTTAGATTTTTCCTCTGAGCTCTGGCTTATATTCCAAATTGCTTCCTGAACTCTCCTTTTGTGTGGCTCATGGAAGATTTGATTTTAACACGTCTTGAACTGAACTCTTGGTTACCCTTTCCACCTTTAGTCCTCTCACTAAATATTAAGGTCTTATTTTTTCCAGTTATTTGTTAGGGTCTTAATGGTTTTCTTATTAATTTATGCAGATCTTCCTATTTTAAAGGGATTTTTTTCTGTCATATAAGCTAAATATATTTTTCCCCAAGTTTTTTTTTTTTTTTTGTTATTTTTCACTTCAAATTCTAGACTCAAATTATTCATCAAAAATTGATTATTATTCACTTGAGTCAATAAGATTAATAAATGATTGATAGAAAGATCATTATTAATAATAAAAGTAACACATGTTAAAAAAATTAATAAATAGTATGTCTTGATTTTTAGCAGAAAATCAAATGAATTCAATGTTGTAGAATACAAAGTGAAACTTATATTTCTAATTCTTACTGGTCATATAAACTGGTTCAACACTTTTGGAAAGAATTTTAATGTTATGCAGCAAAACTCCAATAGTTACTATCTTTGATTCAGTAATCTCTTTTGTGAGAATTTATTTCTGAGAAGGAAATTTTGGAAAAAGACAATATTTTATATGGGGAAAGTCATGATTGCATTACTGTTTAACATATGGGAAAGGATGACGTCTAAATGACTGACTATAAAAGAATGGTTCCTTCTCAGCTTCTAGGGAATATTATGCTACTTTACAACTAATTTTAATGTCTTTATATAAACATAAAAATTGATTAATCCAGGTGTTGGCACAAATAAAATGAAGAAAGTGTAAGAGTTCTCTTTTGGCAGATGTTGTCTTTTGACTGTGTTGAGGCTTTCACTATGGGCCCAGTAGATAGTTCCATCTTACAATTAATCAGAGGTTTACAGCATTATTGGCAGGGGGGAGGTGTGCTGCAGAATACAAGGAAATTTGAAATCTATTAAAACCAGAGCATCACATTTGGGAGGTAGCTGTGAAGTATAAGAAGGGCCATCTTTCATGCTTAGTGGCAATTGGTTTACATTACAGAGGCGGTAATCTCTGTAAAACTCAGTGTCTGAAGACAGTGGCCATGTTGGCAGTACCACACAAACCTGGTCATTGTTAGGTACACAGCAGAGGATGGCCCTCTAGATTTAACACAGGGAGCTGATATCCTATCAATGGCATTTGGTTCTGCACAACAGTCCAGTGGTCTTCAGATTGCTAAGACCCTTGCAATTGCCTTCTGCCCAGTTATGCCATCCATACCCTGAGGTCCCGGGTTAACAATGCAGAGTTTCTATATGAAATGTCTTCTAAGTAACCAAAGCAGTTTGCTTTAAGATTATCACCCATTTTGTCCATCATATAGGTTTTGCAATCAATTATGAAGTAGCTATTTCCTGATTAAGTATTTGAGCAAGGATTTTGGCATTGGCCTAGGTAGGTAAGCTTAGGTAAACTGGTAAACTGGTAATAGATAATTTCAGGAATCAGTTATGATCTTTACATTCATTATGTGGTTAATTCAGGAAAAATACACTGAAATCCCCCACTCCTCTTTTTTTGCTTAATTTTATTTTATTTTTATTTATTTTTTTATTGTTCTTTTTTTTTTTTTTTTTAAATTGTTGGGGATTCATTGAGGGTACTAGGAACCAGCTTACACCAATTGTGTTTGTCAGGCAAAGTCCCTCTTAAATGTGCTTCTTCCCCAGGATGTTCCAAACACACTGACCCTGCCACCCACTCCCTCCTTCCCTTTCTCCGCTTCCCCATTTCCCTAACCCCCCCCCCCATCGTGCACCCATATCCTTTTTCAGAAAAAGAAATCTTTGAAGAAAATGATGTTTGAGGAGAGGAAAAATATCTTTTCTTCCTTCCCATTTTAGGTGAATTGCCTGGGTCTTTGCAACAAAAGACAGGCTAACAAGAGAAAGGTGTTTACATTTATTTAATATAAGTTTCGCGTAACATGGGAGCCTTCATAGGGAAATAAAGAGTCAAAGAAAAAAAAAAGCAGTCAAAGCTGAGTGTTTTTTCTAGTATGCTTGATGAAGAATAGAGAGTTGTGGAGGAACAGCAGAAGGTGAAAAAGAGTATGATGCAATGGCGATCAACAGGGGGAAACTCAGCCAGGCCCGTTTGTTGAGGCTCCTCTGTGTGTACCTGAGCCTTTGCAGATGACCAGGATGTTTCTTTCCTCCAGGTATAGGGAAGGCACAGCTCAGTGAGAACCTTTTAGCCTGCTTCAGGGGAAGGTCAGAAGATCCTTCTTGGGTTTTAAGACCTGCTTCAGGGAAGAAAAGTGGGGGAAGTTCAGATCAGAGAGACCTTCCTGCTTTTGCCTTTTCTCAAATTCTTTCACCTTAAAATATTCAATGTTTTGGGGGTAATGTATCCTGAGCTTCATCAATATTTATCTTCCAAATTAGTATGGAGATTCTGTTCAAATTAAAGCAGAATAATATCCCTAAAATACTAATAGTTACATGAAATGCTTCAGGGAGATAAGAAAAGCAAGAAGGGATTGGCAAAGAAATAATGTATTCAGAAAGCAATGGAATAAAAGCCATTACTCCTAGAGCTGAGGGGAAAAAGTAAACATAAGAGAAGTAGGAAATATAAATAGGGTGAACAAGGAAAAAAACAATTTTCATTAAACAATGTGAAAGAAATCTAAGATTTATACTATTGATATGGTTTTCTGTGGTATTTGCAAACCACGCCCTTTTATTTGATTTCAAACTGTCTTTACTCAAAATAACTGACATAGCATTAGAAAATCTTTCCTATTGATTGGCTTTCATGTAAACATACCTATGGAAAATATAGAAAGGGATGGAAAAAAGGAAAGTAGATAAGTAGATTGGCTGAATTGCTGATGTATGAATGAAACAAATAATTATCCAAATGACTCCCTGTAGGATTCAATTCAGACAGTAATGAGCTCAACTCTCTTTTTCCTTCCTTTGAATAGTCCTTTCCTGTTGTGTGAGATCTGGTTCAGCTGAGACTGGGATTATTTTATTTTTGTCACTTGGGCTCCTGTTTTTGTCAACATCAGGGGTCCTCAAACTATAGCCCGCAAGCCACAAGCAGCGGTGTGAATTGTACTTGTTCCCATTTTGTTTTTCACTTCAAAATAAGATATGTGCAGTGTGCACAGGAATTTGTTCACAGTTTGTTTTTTTAAACTATAGTCCGGCCCTCCAATGGTCTGAGGGGCAGTGAATTAGCCCCTTGTTAAAAAAGTTTGAGGATGCCTGGCTACACAGTTCAAATTAAATGACCCTGAAGAAACTGATGAATTCTGTCCCTACCACGATTTAATGAAAGCTAAATGTCTATAAGGTATCATCTTTTATCATTTTAAATTTCACAGTAGTTCTCAGAGCTATTATAAATTCATTTTATTATTTCACATTGCATCGTTAAAGTGTCAGAGGCTTAAAGAGTTAAGGCTATGACTTTTGACAAAGGACCCTGAGCCTCTTGATTCAAAACATCATGCTGTTTACGCTGCATATACAGGTTTTTTTTTTTTTTCTAAGTTTTTCCTCTTAAGAGAATTTAGTTTGCCTGTGCAGATGAAATTTTAGCTTTTTAATAAAGACAAAGGTGAAGAAGATAGAGTTATTACATATGTATGGCATTTGCAGATCTTAGTATCTCTGATTTAGGAAAGAATTGTAATAATGCCACTCAATATTCCACCTACCTTTGGTAAAAGGAAGATTAGAAGATTGGAAAATTTGACATGACTTTGATGTGTGAAATGCTAAATGAAAATGCACAGGATGAAAATTCTTTGGAAGAAGACCACAAGTATAACTATTTTTGCAGGTGTTTTAGAGCAAAAATCTGTTCACTCAGTGATTCCACATTTGAAGGAAAGACTTAACTTGGAAAAATTCTATATCATTTTTTGCAAAGAAGGAGCATGAAAATGCCAGAAATACAGAGGTAATTATTTTGATCAAGCATTTATGTCACTCATTATGATGGCAAAATCAATTTGTTCCTTATAGAATCATTTGTCAAAAAGCTTGGAAATATGGCACATGGGTAATTGCAACAAAAGTAATTAGATTTGGTTTCTTGACTGAGAAGAATGAAAATATATTATCTATTAATTAAAAATTTGAAGAGTCTTGATTCTAGTATACATCTATTTGCTTGATGAATGTTGTGGTGATTTGACATTTGTAGAAATCTGTTGCAATTTGAGTAAAAAAGTCTAGGCTTTTTCTCAATGTTAAAGGAACCTGAATTTTAACATTTGTTGGTAACCCTCTCAAAGAATGCAGAGAAAAAAATGAAGGTTTTCAAGAAGGAAAATGTTGACTTAGCAGGACACATTAGCCATCTTTCAATAAAATCAAGATCTGAATCATCTAAAACAGCATTTCTCAACCCGGGGGTCGCGACCCACAGGAACTGTATTAAAGGGTTGCAGTATTAGGAAGGCTGAGAACCACTGGTCTAATAGCTTGATGGAGATCTTTTGTGAGACCTTCCCGGCCTTTGAGACTCCCCTCAGCATCTGAGTTGACCCAGAGAAGCATTAAATATCATGACCTGTGCTGTGGAGTCTGTTCCTAAATAAGACTCATTTCTTTTAAAACATGGTCTAATTTCCATTAAGCATGAAAGAGTTCTTTCAGAAACTTTCTTGTGTGGGTTGTAGCTCATTTTCATTACTGTGGTTCCCCCCACACCCCCAATTGCTTAGGACAATCAATTAGAAGATTCACCAAATTTATTTGAAGTAACCAATTAATCCTTTGAGATGTAACAATTAACATGCAAATTATATCACATTAAGAGTCTCAAGAGGAATGAATTCAATTGAAAATATACATCCCTTTAGAAATTAAAAGTTATTGCTTTACCATCTACTGATTTTCAAAATTTATGTGATTTTTCTTCTATTGTTCATTTTATTATCTCCTTGCCTAGAAGTACCAATACAAAGAGCCAAGCCTGTCTTAAATGCATTATATCAAGATACTAATAAAAGGATATTAAACATGATTGTATTATTGACAAACGCCCTGATGAGGCAAATAACCATAGACATAAATATGGAGTCATAACAAAATAATTACATCAAAAAATAAATAATTTTTATTGCCATTTCCTTCTTAGAAATGCTCACAGGAAAATTAAAAACGAAGAGGTCATTTTGAGATCGTTACTACACAGACAACGCCTTTACTCATGCATGTGAATTCTGTGCTACGATTAGGTTTTAAGTGGGTTTTCCTGGTGACTAAGTAATATCAGGGAGAGATGAAGATTGTCAATGAGACCCCTTTTCGATAATGTCTAATACTTACTAAGTACTTTCCATAAACAATTTTCTGTTCTAAGTGCTTAGAACACCTCTCTGAAATTGGGACTGTCATTATCATCTTACAGGACAAGGACCAGGTGCAAAGTGCTCTTCCTGAGGCTGCCCAGAAAGCTGGGCTAGGATCAGAGCCCTGAGTAGCTCATACTAAAGACTATGTTCCTCATCACTGTGCCATTGCTGAATAAGGTGCCAGAAAATACGGGGGGGTTTCTGGGGTTAAGTATTAAGTGATTAAACAGTTAGAGAGATGAACATTGCTGTTGAGATCCTTATCATAATGTTTCTTTCTTGCTATTATTTCAAATATACAATCAGAAAGACAACCTTAAGAATTAATGCGCAGGTCGCTTGTTTTTCTGCCGAGCTCAGTGGGCTTTAATGGTTCGTCTCATTATTTTACCTCTAGTTTTCTCAAGAAGAGATTGGAAGAAGGCAATCACTCTGTGTCATCAGAGTGTACATAGGGAATATCGAGGTGGCTATGCAGTTATGGGTGGTGGATATATGCAAAAGAATCGAGTTAGTTATCAACGTTCCTTCGGAAAACCTTTACTTTCTAGAAAACTACTGAATATTCAGATTCTTTCTTTCTTCCTGTTTACTTACCATTCCTTTTTCATCTTTGTCTTTTTTTCCCAAAAGGTGTGCGATAACTGCGTGGACCCCATACTTCAGACAAAAGTGTTAATCAACTCAATTAACAAGTGATTCCCAGGCATGTGTTCCATGTACGACATTTCTTTGTAATAATAATTTTAAAATGCTTTGTAATAATAATTTTAAAATGCTGCAGTTTTCAAGAATTTGAAGTTTCATTCGACCAACAAGTCATATACACAAATATAATCCTAAGACTTAAGAACTAAATGCTTTTTAAAAACTACCAAATTACAAAGAAATTTATAGCTTATTTCTAAGAAAGGATTAGGGATAAGGATGAGGGAAATCTGAGGATTATTAAGAAGGGGGCTTTTGAATCAAGTTTTGTGGGAAGAATAAGTTGTGTGTGTGTGTGTTCAAGTAAATCTATTTAGTGTGTAACAGCTTTGCCAAATTTTCTGTGAATGGTGGTTTAGATTTTATGAAGAAAAATATCTCCCTAGGCTAGAGAGTCTGTGTCACACAGGGTGATGGTTAGTCACTATGTGATCTTGGGAAAATTATTAAACTGTGTCTCTGATTCCTCACTTGTGAAATAGGGATGATGAAAACTGACCACAAATACCCATAAAATGGGGATGATTTACATTATTGCACTGTTCTGATTAATTAAGAGAATTAATTTGGGTAGAGCCATCATAACAATGATTTGGTCTACATCAGTGCTAGCTACTAGGATTATTATTTGAGTGGAAAAGGCAAATTTTAATCAGTGTTGTGCATTTTGGATGCTTAGGCAATAATGATTTTGTATGTTTCAGAAATAAAAAGGAAGGCATTATAAGCTACATCAATGGCAAAGGCACAGAATGGAGAAACAGAGTTTGTTTAATGCAACACTTGCATTTTGTTTTGTTTGGGGGAAATGGGTTTTACTTTGGACTTTACTTATAACATCTTATTTATCATAAGATATATTTATGGATCAGATAAAAGAAGATGAAATTTTTGAGGACTCATGAACATTAAATGATTGTGCTTTGTTTAGAAGGCTTATATTTTTTATAAGACTGTGAGAGCATACATACTGTCCCAAATACTACCTACATGATGCTGGATAAAGTATCAGAGCTAAAATAAATTGGAACCCACTGAGAATAAATTGGTCTTTCAAGATGATACCTGTGGAAGAACTCATTGCAAGAGGATTAAAAACAATCATTTTCTTCTTCTGTACACATTCAGGCAGCAAAGAGGCATTCTTATTCTTGTCTTTTCAGAGAATATAAACTGTTCTCAGCATTCCACAAGAATATGACTTAGTTTCTGTCAAAAACACTCCCTCTTTCGCTAGCAGGTTCGTATCACTCTGATGACTTAGCCCATTCAATATTGATAACCCTGGTGAAGATGAAAGTCTCTCTTTTTTCCAATCTCATGGTCTCCCCAAACTTGATTTATTTTTATAAGGCTACTTGGACTTTCAAAGCAAAAAGCCTCTTGACAATCTTGTCCAAATATATTCAGGTGCATGTTAATTGATTTTTCCCTTATTGAATTTTGCACAACAGGAGAAACAGCTGGAGTTAGTTTAACTAATTAGAAATCTTGGGCTTGAGAGATACTTGGAAAGGAACAGAAGGGGAGACTAGAGTGCTATAAAAGAAGACAAGAGGACTTCCTGACAATGAGATAAAATATTTATCCATTTGCCTATTGATTACTTCCTCTATAAAGCTTGTGGCTCAGAAATAGATTGCAAATTAAATTTACTTCCTAAAAGATCTTCCATAATGATAAATGTGTCTTTTTGGTGTTTGATGTTTGATGGCTGAGAATGGTATAATAGGTCTGTGTTTTCTATTTCAGAACTCATAGTTTTAAATGACAATTACACAAGTCAAAATAAGGGAAATTGCCTAATTTAAAGCTGGTTCTGACCCGAAGTATGACAAGGCCTTAGGTAACGTTTGTGGTCTATCTCACTCTTTCTCTTAATGTTTCCCTTTTATGTGGCCTGGGTACACTTTTCTGGCTAGCTTTCTCCAGGTGGTAGGAAAGATTGCTATGAGACCCTAAGTTTAAACCCTTATAGCTTCAGACCTAAAAGGAAAATGAAGCTCCCCTCTCTCAAATGCATATATTATTAGTCTGAGAGTAGCCCCTGGCTGGGCTTGCTATGTCAATGGTCATGGCATGTGTGATAAAAGTCTTCTCAGACTTTAACCTGCACACATCACTTGATGACCTTATAAAAGTGCAGGTTCTAACTAATCCCTCTTTTATATTTGTAACAGGAAAAACTTAACTCCCAGGGCTGGGGATTAATAAAACATGATTGACATCAAGAAAGGAGAAAAATCATAATCAATGAAATAAATGGAAATCAAGAAACTGAAGCGGGTTTAACAGAAGGAAAAGATGCACAGACATTAGATAATCAAGATACCTGGGTAACAAATTGAAGGCTCCTGGAAGGTGCAGTTATGATCTCAATGTTTATATCCTTCTCCCACCAAATCTCATCTGCCAGGTAATGGCACTGGTGGGAGGTTTTTGGGAGGTGATTAGGTCATGGGAGCCTCTGAATGGATTTAGTGCCCTTACAAAAGGAGATCTCCTTTGCCCCTTCCGCCATGTGAGGTTAAACGGAGAAGAGGTCTGTCTGTGGAAAGCAGCTCTCACCAGACACAGATCTGCCAGAACCTTAATCGTGGCATTTCCTGCTTCCAGAACAGTGAGAAATAAACTTCTGTTCATAAGCCACCCAGTCTATGGTGCTTTGTTATAGCAGTCTGCATGGGTTAAGAAAAATAGCAAACACTTTATTTTCTGTGGAGAATTAAGCAAAAGGAAAACTGGGTATTTCGGTTTCACTACTCTTAGTTTTACCCCAATGATAGCTGTCATCATTTACATTGTGATACTATATAGATGCATACAAAATAATTTTATTTTCATAAATATCCTGAGAGGAAATTTACTTGGAAGTTTTTTTGAGACCCTGTCTCACTTTCTTGCCCTTGGTAGAGTGCCGTAGCATCACAGTTCACAGCAACCTCAAACTCTTGGGCTTAAGCCATTCTCTTGCCTCAGCCTCCCGAGTAGCTGGGACTACAGGTGCCTGCCACAACACTTGGCTATTTTTAGAGGCGAGGTCTTGCTCTGGCTCGAGCTGGTCTCAAACCTGTGAGCTCAGGCAATTTACCCACCTTAGCCTCCCAGAGTGCAAGGATTACAGGTGTGAGCTACTGCGCCTGCCCTACTTGGAAGTTTTTGCTACCAAGTCTAGATATGCCTTTCAAGCTATATTGGCAGTGTCAGGTTCCTAACTGGCTCCTGTCCAGTGAGAAAGGCCAGGGAGCACCTGCTGGTTTAATAGCAAGTTGTTCAAACGTTTGTCAGGACTAGCTCCATCTATTGAGCTTTTTGCTGGTTTTGGATTTCAGAGAGTAGGATCTTGGTTCTGACATTGGCCATAAGTCTGGGCCTGTGTTCTGTGCTATTGGTTTAACTTGATAAAGTTCTGTCTCCTGAGTCTGTACCTGATGGTATCTGGACAGGAGCTGCCTGAGTCAAGTTTGTCTCACTTGCTTCTTCTGGTTCCTCATTTTTTTGTCTCTTAATTCTCTTAGCCTGGATGTTTTGATTCCAGATTCACTTTAATTCACATAACGATAATGATAATGAAGCTAACTTTTATTGCACATTTACTATATTACAGCCACTATTACAAGTGCTTTATGTGCATTAAGGTTATTTATTTTCCTAGTAATCTATAAATATGCATTTTCATTGCCTCTGTTTTCTAGATGGGGAAATCAAGGCACAGAGAAATGAATTACTTTACCTGAGTTTGCAGAAGTAGGAAGTAAGAGAGCCAGGATTTGCACTCAGGTTGTTTGGTTGTACAGTTTCCTGATATCAAGGAGAAAACTATACTACATGTTCTAGTATTAATCATTTATTATGTGTCATCCTGCCTTTCCATAATAATGATGATGATGATAATAAACATAATAAAGGCACCTAACATTAATATAGAACTTACTGAGTTACATTATACAGTAGAATCTCCACAGGTGACCACCTCCTTACATTGACCACCTCCTTACATCGACCACCTCCTTAAGTTGACCTAATTTTCATAGACTGGCCATGCACCACATGAACTATCAGTGCAGAAGGCCTAGTTCCTCATGTTGGCCAATTTGTTACAGTCCTTGGGTGGTCCATGTACAGAAGTTCTACTGTACTTTCACTGCCTTGTTTTCCAGAATAGCAGCTCTCATCTGGAGTACAAAGTTGGGGGCTGGAATGGTAGGCATCAGAATCCAAAGACATGTGTAACTCAAAGCTGAGGGATTAACATGATTAATTACTTAGAGGACTCACTGAGTGGCAGGTAGGAGAACAGACAAGGGGCATTTGTCTTCTCTGCAAACTTGAAAACTGTGCTCAGCAAAACAAAGTCTGTGGGTAAACCCACTCTCTTTTAGTGAACATTTCTCCTTCAAGTGGCTTATCAACTTTTTCCTTTTAGTGATGAAGAATATTGTCACTGAGAGACGTTATTAATAGGATGCAATTTCCTAATAATTTGCAATTCCAGTGGCATTTTAGTGGTTTGTATTGATGGGTATCCAGGACAACTGTCTTGCTGGATCTGGGTTTTTAATCCAGTCCAGGCCCTTTCCCAGAACTATATTCAGAATCAGTCAGACACCAATTGTTACATTCATAAAGTTCATTAAATCCCAAGAATGGTCATTTAGATGAAATTCACAACTAGGCATGTTATGTAAAATTGTAAAGGGAAGAAGGGAGAGAGGGGGAATATTGGTATTTAAGTCTGAAGAAAGCAAAAATATATTAACCAACAAATAATGCAATGAAGCTGACATCTAACTTTTTAACAGCTAAAAATACTAAGTGAAAGTAATGATCAAACTGAATCTTTTATGAATTAATGTAATATAAAGATAAATTTAATTAAACAAAAACTGGCAGAGTTTGCCTCTGGTCAACTCTCACTAAAGGAAGTTTTAAAGGATGTACTTCCAGAAGAAGAAAAATATTCCAAAAGGTCTGAGATGCAGAAAGGAATGCAGAATAAAGAAATTAGCAAATCTACTGGTAACTAATAAATATTTGAATGTAAAAAACAGTAACAATAATGTTTAATCTCTTGGATTTTAATTCCAAGATTTAGAAAAGGATGATGTTGAGAAAAGTATGAACACAACTCACGGATTCTTAGAACCTATATATTGTTGAATGAATATTCATATTAAATTGTGGGGCACGCCCCTTCCCCACGCTCTATATAAGCGGCTGCTTGATGCAATAAAGTTGAGTTCCTGCTTAAAAAAAAAAAAAAAAAAAGAAATGAAATCAGAAAGGAAGAGCAAAGAGAGGGAAGGAGGGAGGGGAGTGGGGCTTTGGTGTGTGCCACACCTTTTGGGCGCAAGACACGACTGTAAGAGGGACTTTACCTAAAAAATGCAA
>CAUYPK010102609.1:0-26640 GCA_963574355.1 Loris lydekkerianus
AGCAAAGTTATCTCAGGAATGGAAGGAAAAGTATCCAATGTACTCAGCCCCACTATGAAGCTAAATTATAGCTTTCACATGAAGGCTATAACCCAACTATAGCACAAGACTATGGGGAAAGGGCCAAGGAAGGGGAAGGGAGGGGGGAGTTTTGGTGGAGGGAGGGTAATGGGAGGGGCCACATCTATGGTGCATCTTAGAATGGGTACAGGCGATTGCACTAATGTACATAGCTATGATTTAACAATAAAAAAATTTAAAAAAAACAAAGTATCAAGAACTACTGACAATGAAGGCCACGTCTGCTTCTACCATCCGCCTATCTAGTTGGCAAGGAAGAAAAAGAACTGGCATGTTGGTGACATGTTGGTGAAGGAAGAAGCTGGGTGGGATGACCATAAAATCTAGAGTAAAACCTAGCAGGCTGTAAGATGTGCTTTAATCAGAGTGCTATTTTTTTGTTGTTGTTCAAATGATTTTCATTATTGTGATGCACAATTTTTAATATGCAAATAAAACAATTAAGCCTGAAAAATGGTAGAAATGGTGAATTTTATGTTACATATATTGTATCACATTTTAAAAAAAACAAACCAGGATGGTGGTCACCACAGGAGAAGGGAGGGGGGTAGGCCTGAAGGAGCAACTGTATTAATGGCACATTCTATTGGTGTACTAGGTGCTAATTCTTTTACATTTGTCTAGTTCATTGCCACATATGTATGCTATGAAACATTTCATTGATTCTAAGGCACAGGGATATATCTCAAAGTGTGATAAGAAAAAAAATAGCCTTGGTTCATATGTTAAAATGTTATCTTTTTTGTGTTACATAAAATAATGATGCTTCTAAAAAAAATAAAAAAAAAAATAATGATGCTTCTGACAATCAATGGTGCTGTAGAGTAGATTAAATACAAAGTACATATTTGCATATACAAAGTATTTCATAATCTTTTTTTTTTTTTTTTTTGAGACAGAGTCTCACTATGTTGCCCTTGGTAGAGTGCCATGGCGTCACAGCTCACAGAAACCTCAAAGTCTTGGGCATAAGCCTCAGCCTCCCAGGTAGCTGGGACTACAGATGCCTGCCACAACGCCCGACTATTTTTTGTTGCAGTTGTCATTGTTGTTTAGCTGGCCCAGGCTGAGTTCAAACCCACCAGTCTTGATGTATGTGGCTGGTGCTGTAACCACTGTGCTATGGGCACCGAGCCTCATAATTAATTTTTAATAACAGCCTTAGCGAGATTAACATACCACACAATTCACCCATTTAAACTGGTTTTTAGTATATTCACAGAGTTGTGCAACCATCCCCACCATCAATTTTAGGACATTTTCATCACCCCAATAAGAAACTCTTCGCCCATTAGTGGTCATTCTCCATTCCCTCCCAAGCCGCCCAGCTCTCAGCACCCACTGATGTACTTTCTGTCTCTTTAGATTTGCCGCTCTGGAAATGTCATATAAACGAAGCAAAACTACGTGTGATCTTGTGTGACTGGCTTCTTTCACTCAGCAGAGTATTTCCCAAGGTTCATCCATGTTGTAGCATTTTTTTTTTTTTTTTTTGAGACAGAGCCTCAAGCTGTCGCCCTGGGTAGAGAGCTGTGACATCACAGTTCACAGCAACCTCCAACTCCTGGGCTCAAGCAATTCTCCTGCCTCCACCTCCCAAGTAGCTGGGACTACAGGCACCTACCACAATGCCTGGCTAAAATTTTTGGTTACAGCCATTATTGTTGTTTGGTGGGCCCAGGCTGGATTCGAACCCGCCAGCGCAGGTGTATGTGGCTGGCACCCTAGCCGCTTGAGCCACAGGCACCAAACCATGTTGTAGCATTATAATTAATTTTTTTTTTTTTTCTGTTTTTTGGCCGGGGCTGTGTTTGAACCCACCACCTCTGGCATATGGGGCTGGCACCCTACTCCTTTGAGCCACGGAGCCGCCCTATAATTAATTTTTAAAGTAGTTGATTCAGTCCTCACTCACTAGAATCCTGCCTCTGACCCCACCATTTAACCAAAATGTCCCTTATACTGGTCACCAATCAGTCCTCATTGTCCATCCCGTGGCCACTTCTCAAGCTTCATTACACTCTTATTCAGCACAAACATGAGCCAAGCGCTGCCTAAATGCCAGCTCCCAGTCACTAATCTCCTCTCCCTGAGATTCCAGATCTCATCCTCATTCTGATGCTTCTCTGGCCTTCTCTCCCTGCCATCTTGGTTCTCTTTTCTCCTTTTCTTGTGGGTGTAGGAATTCTCCAAGGCTCTGTCATTGGCATCTGTCCCCTTCTCTCACAATCTTCCCGCGATATCCAGCAGCCTGGTGTCTCAAGTTTGCATCTTCAGTGCCAATCTCTGCATTTCCAACCGTCAGCTGGACGTTTCTCTCTGAGTGTTCAACAGGCACCTCACACTCCATGCTGCTTGGAATCTCCCCTCCGTGTAACACAGCACTTCCAGCTTCTCCGAAGCCTCTCAAAAAGTTCTGCCATGTACTCTTTCATTCAACAAAAGTTACTGAGCATCGGCTAGCTGTCAGACACTGCTCCCAATGCCAGAGACATGTTAGAGAAAACAGAGTCCCTTCTCTCATGGAGTTTCCATTCTAGTAAGAGAGATAGATGGTAAACAACTCTGCAATATGGCAGGAAGTGATAAGTTCCAAAAAGAAAATGTAAGCAGGGCAAGGAGATAAAAAGTGACACTGGGGTGTGCTAGTTATTCTTCCTTTTCAGCCCCTCCCTCTGAGCCCGCTGGATGCCCCTAGGGGATAAATCATACTGACTTCCTCCCAAGCTCCCCTTCCCTCCCCTGACTTCCCGTGAGACGGCCAAGAGCAAGCAGAACATGAGAGTGTGGGAGGCGGTGGTGTGCTGGTGAATGTTTATCTGCCAGCTCTCTGGGGAAAACTGTCCTGACTTGTAGCATCTACCCATTTCTGTGGTGTAAATGCTCCCTCTATGAACAATTTCAAACTACTAACATGACTTGGGCATTGGGAGCCTTTATGAACCAGTACAAACCAGTTCTAAAACATCGTTGGTGGGAGGGAGGGAGGGAGGCCCAGAATATCTTCCCCACTTATCCCATCCTCAGCTCTGGCAGGGGCTGCATCCCTACAGGACTACAGCCCTGTCCAGAGTTACCTCTTTTTCCACCCAGATCTAAGCAGATGCTCAGAACACATTCCCTGCTCTCCCACCTCCAGGGCCAGCATTGGGGATGATTCTCAGTGATGCTGGTCCCTGGGTGCCTCAATATTCCTGCTTAGTTGCCTTTCCCTGCTCTTACCTCTTCATTAATGCTCTTAAAAATATCTGCGGAATGTGCTCTCTGTTGCGTGTGGGAGCATGACTCATACAGGAAGGTGGTCGTTCTCCGTGATGCTGTGACATGGAAGCAGGGAGCAGTGGAGCGAGAAGTTTGGATGTCAGCCTTGCTCCTCCTCCCCGTGTTTTCCATGCCCCATCCCAAGTAACAATCTCCCCTACGTTCAGTTTCCTGCGGTACCAATCCCAGTGTGCTGCGTGTATTGAAAAACATTTGTCAGCTGGATGCAGTGCCTCACTGCAATCCCAGCAGTAGAGGAGGCCAGTGTGGGAGGATTGCTTGAGCCCAGGAGTTTGAGATTGCTGTGAGCTTGGTAGCCCAGCCAAGAAAGTGAGACTCTATCCCTCGCCCCCAAAACTTGTCGAATCATATAGAATTGAGACCATTTATTGCTTTTTCCCTGCTCTATAAAATTTGCTCCTTGTTCCCATGAATTTAACTAATGCTCTTTCATGCCTCATTTGAATCTTTAGCTGGGCCCAGGTCCAGATAGTCAGGGTGAGTGGAAGGAGGTGGGAAGCCCTCCCGCAAAATTTACAGTCCTCTTAAGAAAAAACAAAATCACAGTCTTCATAAAACTTATTGGATTCTGGGCTGGAGTGGATACTTTCCATACATTTAGATGATGAATTAAAAAACCACTAAACCCAAGCCTAGGAAATAGAAATCAACACAATTTGGTACAATTGTATTTAAACTCAATAAGAAGGCCAAATTGGTGAAACAGTGTTCTGAGCTTTTACCACTATAGAGCACACCAGTGTTCACGCCGCCTGTAGGGCTTAGATTTGAGAAGATAACATTCTTGATATGATTCTGCCCCCACCCCAATGTTGTTAACCCAAGTGGGCCAAGGCAGGCTGGCTACAGGAGGCCCGTGGTCCAGACTCACACTGCCAACCAAGTGGGCCCTGCTAGACCACGCCAGCTGGGAGGTAAAGTTGCTTGGGTGGGGAGAATGGGTTTTTTTGAGAGAAGATTAGGATTAGAGTTGAATTTAGGCTGAGGTTGGAACTATTGGTGGGTTTAGAATTAAAGTTAGGGTTGGATTAGGGAAAGGGTTAAAATTAAGGACGGAATTATGGTTAAGATTAAAGGAAGGATAAGCGCAAGGGTTAAATTGGGGTTAAGGATAAGGTTAGAATTAAAGGTGAGTTAGGGCTTAGACTTGGCACTGAGGTTAAGGTCGGGATTTGGGTTAGAGCAGGTGTCCTCAAACTTTTTAAACAGGGGGCCAGTTCACTGTCCCTCAGACCATTGGAAGGCCGGACTAAAATTTTTTAAAAAAAAGAAACTACGAACAAATTCCGATGCACACTGCACATATCTTACTTTGAAGTTAAAAAACAAAACAGGAACAAATACAATCACACCGCCTCATGTGGCCCACGGGACACAGTTTGAGGACCCCTGGTTAGAGTCTGAGCAAAGATTAGGGCTAGAGGAAGCTAAAATTTTGTCAGAGTCAGTGTTGGAACTAGGATTAGGATTAGGATTAAGCGTAAAATGCAGTTTGCATTTGAGGATCTTCGCCTTGGCACAGTGAGCAAGGGGATGAGAACGCAGACCACATCAGGAGTGTCGCCTGCACAGAGTCAGCCCCACTAGGGAGCACATTTAAGATTATGATGAGATGATGTTGAATTTTCAAGTTAGAGTTAGATGTAAAAAACAAATACTTCGATAAGGTGTTTGGCTTTGATACTACACGACAGAAATTCTGATTTCTACATGCTACTTGATGGCATAATAGCCTCGCCTACCTTCTAACAGCTTCTCCCACATCATTCCCGATGCCCCCTTTGGTGCTTCCACCTTCTCCCACATTATCCCAGATGCCTCCTTTCTTTCTTTCAACTTGTCACACATTATTTCCGATACCTGTTTTGGTTTTTTCACCTTCTCCCACATTACCCCCGATGCCGCCTCTCGTTCTATTTCCTTCTCCCACATTTTGTCCCACCTTATCCCCCACACTTCCTTTTGGTTCACCACCTTCTTCCACATTTTCTTTCACACCCCCTTTGGTGTACAACTTTGGACTTCATGATTCTTCTGTAAAATCACAGCGTTTAGTGATGAAAGACACCTCCCCCTTGGAAAACTTACCCAAGCCCCATAACAAGATCGCTAACTATCCCCCTTCGTCCCCTTCTTCTCTGCACAGAATCCTGCTTTTTTCATAGAGTTTTTTTTGCTTTTGTTTTTTTTATTTAAGACAGGCTTTTGTTCTTTCTCCCAGGCTAGAGAGAAATGGCATCATCATAACTCACTACAATACTCCAGGCCTGAGCCTCCCAAAGTGCTGGGATTAGAGGCATAAGCCACCATGCCAGGCCTGTATAGAGTTTCTAGGGATGCTTTTAGCTGAAAGCTTTATTTCCAGTGTCTTGTAGTTAGGTTCTGCCCCATGTCTACCTATTCAGAAGTAAAGGGTCATGTTAAATGGAACTTCCAGTAAGTCTTCTTGAAAAGAATGAAATGCACCTTCTTCCTCTGTCCTTCAGGCTTGGGCTTTGGCTTAACCACCATCAACCTGGCCTGCCCATTCAGGACTGCTTTTGCAATAAGAGAGAAACAAACATGTGGGAGCCTCTGTTATTTTGAGTATCATTATTTTATGCAACCAAACCTGATCCAAATTAATGCAGCTCCCTCACCCTGAATGGGATTACATACTTCCCTGGATGCACGCTAAGCACGTGTCTGCATCAGCACCCTAAAAAGATCCTTAGTGTCCTTGTCCTTATTATTAAACATGAAATCCTGGCCTCCTTGTTCAGTGCACCTGGCCTCTAGCATCCTCAGAACCACCTCTGTACAAAAGGCCTGGAGGACGACAGCCTTCTGCCTGTGCCCTGTCTCTGCTGCTCTGTTTGGGACAAGAGGCCAAGATGAAAACAATGCTGTGGGCAGAGCTTCCCACACCAAAGGGTCCACAATGGAGACTCTTTATTAATCCAGAAATTACTATTACATTTGAATTTTCTCATGAAACTTCTGGGACAGGAGGTAGCCTGGATAGGCTTTAAATAGAGCAGAGACTAGAGGTATACTGAGGAAGGGCTGCCAAGACTGTATGCTTCCACAGTATCCACGTTCCCATTTCCAATTGCTTATTCAATGATAGTAAATAACATTAGGAACAATTATTATTATTATCGAGGCTTACAATATGGCACATTCTATTCTAAATATTTTATCTGAATTATCTCACCTAATCGTTACAATAACTCTATGGTGTAGATCTTACTTGTATTTCCTTTTTAACAGACAAGTAATTGAGGCCCAGTGAAATTATCAATAAATGATGTGCCTGAGGTCAGAGTTGGTAAGTGGTAGAGCTTGGATTGAAATCCAGGCTCTGAATTACCATAAATGTGGCGGTAAAACAACAGAAATGCATTCTCTCATGCTTCAGGCCAGACACCTAAAATCAGTATCCCTGAGCCAAAAGTAAGATGCTTCCTCCAGAAGCTCTAGAAATAATCCACAGCCAGCATTCCTTGGTCTGTGGCCACATCATTCCAAGCTTCAAGGCCAAAATCTTCCAGTCTTTTTCTGCTCCATCCTCACATCACCTTCTCCTGTGTGAGTGATCAAAACTCCCTCTGCTTCCCACTTACAAGGACATATGTAATAACACGTAGGGTTCACCAGATAATCCAGGATAATCTAGTCCTCTCAAGATCTTAAATCTCATCTGCAAAGATCCTTTTTCCGAATAAAGTAAAATTTATAGGTTCTAGGGATTAGAATTTGATGTGTCTGGAGGTCATTGTTCAGCCCGCTATATGTTTATCTTTCCAACAATGCTGCAAGGTACTTTAATTATGTCCACTTCATAGACATACCAGCTATTGTGTAAAAGCTTAATGTGTGTAAGACTGAGTCTTTGGCTGGGCAAAGTGGCTCATGCCTGTAATCCTCAAATTCTGGGAGGCTGAGGCAGGAGGGTTCCTTGAGGTCAGGAGTTTGAGAACTGCCTGAGCAAGAGCCAGACCCCGTCTTTACTAAAGAAAGAAAACTTAGCCAGGGGTGGTGCACACACCTGTAGTTCCACTCAGGAGGCTGAGGCAGGAGGATAGCTTGAGCCCAGGAGTTTGAGGTTGCTGAGAGATATGCTAAGGTCATGACACTCTAGCCTGGGCAACAGACCATGACATTGTCTTCAAAAAAAAGAAGCTTTCTTTGTCAGGTAGAGCAAACATCTTTTCAGAAACTACCCTTACCTGCCCTCTCTCTTCCACACACACACATCAGTTGACCTGATCAGATTTGGCCTTGCGATAACCATTTCTAAATTCAGAAAACATTTTTAATTTTAAATTGCATAACATTTTTAAAGTGCTTAGGGAGATTAAAGCCACCTCTGTTGACTTTATTTGCAAAACGAAGACATTCTTATAAGGCAAACAATTGCTCACAATCTACATGTACCTTAATTCTGTCTGTTTGTTTTTTTTAATATAGCTTTTTCTCAAGTCAGGGACTTAATTATACTTTAATATACTTTAATACATCAGATTTTTTCTACCTTTTCATAAAAAAGTTCATATATACTAATACATCAGATTTTTTCTACCTTTTCATAAAACAGTTCATATTGACTAGAGGGCTTTGGCCAGCGTTAGCTCTTATGCTCTACATGCTAAATCAGAAGAAGAGGAAGTAACAGTCTTTTTTTTTTAATCTCCACTTGCCAGATGTGATAAGTGAAACAGAGCAAGTTAAGTAAGTATCAGTAACTATTCCACTTCTTTAGACAGTTCCCAGGCAGCTCCAAAGAAGAGTTCTCTGAACATTTGTTCTTGTTTTACCTTAGGGGATATAGATTTGGATTCATTAAAACACAGATAATCCAGGAACTCCCCTGATGTTCATGAGACTCTTTAATTCATTCCTTCACTGAGCCAATACTATTTGAGAGCCTGCTATGTGCCAGGCACTATGGAGCAGCACTAGGGATCAATAAGACACCTAGTCCCTGATTCATTCTGCCTGTGCCTGAGTGGGAAGAGTAGATTCTATGATACAAATGAATTTCAGGGAGAAAAGGAACGTGGCTCCATGAAAATGGTGGCCCCTAGAGTTGTATAACACTGCAGTCCCCAGTGGCCTGTTAGGAACTGGGCCGCACAGCAGGAGGCCCGCGACTGACAAAGCTTCCTTCATCTGTTTTTATAGTGGCTCCCCATCCCCAGCATCACTGCCTGAGCTCTGCCGTCAGATGAGCAGCATAAGATCCTCACAGGAGCATGAACCATACCGTAGACTGTACATGGGAGAGATCCAGGTTGTGCTCCTTCTGAGAAACTGACGCCTGATGATCTGTGGTGGAGATATAATGTGGTTGAATCCTCTCGAAACCGTCCCCCTCAACCCTGGTCTGTGGAAAACTTGTCTTCCATGAAACCCGTCTCTGGTGCCACAAAGGTTGGGGACCACTGGGTCACAACCCTAGGTCTGACCTTCCATTAAGACCAAGTCCACACAGCACTGACTCCTCAGGGCTCCATTTGCCTCACTCTGAATTCCAGTGATCTGGCAAGTCAGCATTCCATCACCACCCGTCACCGTGGTGAGCTGGAGCCTCCTTATCCAACGCTATCAAATATGGAAGTTTTCACATTATTCAAAACAAAAAGTAAAATCATTAAAAATGTTTTAATTTTCATCTAAATCAAACAAATATTCCTCCAGTCTTTCAGTGTGGAGTTAAGGATCTTCTTTGCTTCCAGAGCTGCAGGGTGGAGCTCTGAGTCCTCTCCCTCACAGGAGGCACACCTGTGACCTACCCCCAGAGGATGCCCAGGCTTGGCTTCTTTAAAGCAAAGGAACATGGTAAAGACACTTGTGAAACAATCTGGATTCAGAATCCTGGTTTTTCAAAATCTTTTCCCCAATCTTTTTGATTCTCTTAATCTGCATCTATTTTTTTTTATATATGACTTGCCTTTATTAAGTCCTGTCAAAACATTTAGGTACATTTTCCAAGAAGACTTTTTGTACTCAGGGTATATCAGTTTACATAATATTGATTATACTATATAAATGTAATAACAAGTCCAACTGGCATAATCAGGTTTGGAAACAACTGATTCTTGGTAAAATAACTGTCAACTATGGAAGCAAAAGCAGACATGCCGTGCTTTTATAAGCTGCGAGCTGTCATATTTTCCAGAAGGCCTGGGGAGCGAAGGTCAATCAGGTGACTGCTACGTGCAGGCTGGGTAAGAGGGCCTCTACCAAACATTTCTCTTGTTTTGGACTAAGCCCCAATAGATCAAACTAAAACTCAAAATGGAATCACTTTGACAAAGTGTCTCTTATCTCAGTAGACAGAGATAACCAATTTCCCAAACAGGCCAGTTTCAATCTTCAATGGCTTGATAATAAAGTTCCCCCTGTTTTAATCCTTAACCTGAAGTAACTGGTGTTAACCAGTTATCTTTCTATTGTTCTGTCTCCTTGTCTCTTCCTTAACAAGAAGCGTACCCGTGAAATGGCCACTCAACTGTGGTTTTGTTCCTGCTTTCTTCAGCTCCCCTTTTTCTGTTTATAAAACCACTCCTCCTCTGCTCAACTCACTAGAACACTTATTCTATTTTATGGAATGATGTGTTGCCTGATTCTAGAATCACAAATAAAGCCAGTTGAGCCCTCTAAGTTAAATTTGTTGTAATTTTGCCTTTTGACAAAAGTACACCTGAAGCAGTTATGGGCCCACCTAGGGCAGCTGGCGCATCAGGGCAGCTCTCTCCCACAGGGGGTGTGTGCTGGACGTTGAGTGTCTTTTGACTAGAGAGAGAAAAAAGTCAGCAGGCCAGTGAGGGGGGAGGGAATTGAGGCAGGGCTCCATTCTGAAGCTGTCACTAAAGCATCTGGGCAGTTCCTGGGATGATAAAAAATAAATTACTGGGAAGGGGTGAGGGATGAGAAATTACCTGGTGGGTACACTACAGGCTGAGAGTTACACAAAAAGCCCAGACTTCACTAGTATGAAATATATCCATGTGCTAACTCTGGACATGTACTGCATAAATCTGTAATAATAAAGATAAACTAAATTACTGAGGACTTGTCTCTCTTTGCAAATTTATTCATCAAAGTCACTGATTCCCCCATCTCTCATCAAAAGAATCTCCTCTGCTCGCCTCCCCTGCTGGGCAGAGGAAGGAAGAGCTAACGTTCTTTTGCTCTGGCCCTGGCAGCGCCCCCTACAGACATTGCATTAAGGCTCATGGGTGGCGCCTGTGGCTCAAGGAGTAGGACTCTGGCTCCATATACTGGAAGTGGCAGGTTCAAACCCGGCCCGGCAAAATACTGCAAAAAAAAAAAGTTCATCTTGTTCAGTTACACTTGCAGAATGTGGCACCAGCCTCTTGTCAACTGGGTTGCACATGCAAGGAGACTTTTACCAGGCCTACAAATAGCTGGACGGAAGCACCGGCCCCATCACCTCTTGTTTTTTTGGTGGGGGGTGGGGAAGACAGTTTCACTCTGTTGCCCTGGATTGAGTGTATGGTATCACAGCTTACAGCAACCTCTCAAACTCTTGGGCTCAAATGATTCACTTTCCTCAGCCTCCCGAGTAGCTGGGACTACATACACACCAAAGCCTGGCCATTTTTAGAGAATCCACCTGGACCTCCCAGAGTGCTAGGATTATAGGCATGAGCCACCACTTCTGAGCTGGGGGAACTGGGTTGGTTCCTTCTCTCTACACATCAGTTTTCTTGTTCACAGAGAAGGAATTAGACTTGCACAGAGAATTTCTAGGGATCACCGAAGATGCCACCCAAGCTGAGGGATGAGATTAACTGACGGTATCTCCTGTCTCAAACTATGGAGTCAACAGGAATCTTAAGTTTACTCCAAGGAAAATAATTTAATGCATTATTATTATATTTATGTCAACACAGGTTCAGTATGGAATAGAATAAGTTCCCATGATTATTTAAGAAAACACTAGACTTTAGAAAGATTTGAAACGTGCACACACACCATGCTGAACCACACCACAAACCCCTGAGGGCAAAATCACTGTCCTTTGCCAACCCTCACCCAGGCCGTGAGGGGCTGGGCCTGGGGAACGATGGGGAAAACAGAGCTAAGCGAAAATACTTTGTAGATGGAGAAGTACAAAACAGACAAGATTATTTTTATTGATATTCATATTATTGTTTGCTAATGGGATATTCTTAAGAACAGAAACAATATTTTTCTCCTTCTCGAGGCTTGCTTCCTTCCTTTTCTTTCCCCCAGCTCTGTGCTGAGCACACTACAGATGCTTCATAAATACAGGGGCCTGAGAGCAATGGGAGAACTTAAGTATTAGGTCAAGGACATCTCGATTTGAATAAATTTCAACAAGATCAGTGGGGGGATTTCTCAGAGTCCCCCTCCCCTCACCCCCAGAGAGAGCCTGAAATTGTTAGCTGAATCTGTCAGCCTTTATGAAGGGACTGACTCTCAAAGTAACGAGTAGGCTTTATATGCTACAGAAAGAACCTGAGAAAGGACTCAGGACAGCCCAGACAAGTCCTGAGAGATAGAGTGAGACAGCCAGAGAGAAGCTAGGCCAACCTGCAGGAAGAGAAGGAAAAGGTACCTCCATACCATCCAAGGGTCGACTTGCTGCCCACGGTGGAGGCCTCATGTGTGATGGAGGTAACACATGGCCCTGCCTTATGGGACAGTTGTTAGGGGCTGAGAAATGATAGCTATGTCTCAGCAACAAGTCATCAAGGGCAAAAGAGGATAAACTTGGCCGTCCTACATGGTCTACAGCAGCTGTGCTGTGGGCATATTCAGGACCTGCATGGAGCCACAACTGCACAAGGAGTGTCAGGTGCATACCAATGTCTGAGGGCAGCTTTGCCCAGATCAGCAAGGAGAAAATGTGACTGATATGAACAACCATGTCCAAATGGTGACCCTGGGCATTGCATCCACCAGCCCCCTCCTGCCACTACTGATGTTACCTTATAAAGGAAGGAGGGAATGGGCTCAGCCCCTAGGACACCAGCTACATACACCAGGGCTAGTGGGTTCAAATCCAGCCCAGGCCTGCCAAACAATAATGAAACTACAACAACAACAACAAAAAAAAAAAAAAAAAAAATAGCCAAGCATTGTGGCAGGCGCCTATAGTCCCAGCTACTTTGGGAGGCTGGGGCAAGAGTATTGCTTAAGCCCAAGAGTAAGCTGTGAACTGTGATGCCATGGCACTCTATGGAGGCGACAAGTAAGACTCTGTCTCCAAAAAAAGGAGGGAAAGAAGGCAATAGAAGAACAGAACTTCCAGCAGGAAGAATTTTCATCCCTTGCAGGACAAGTAAAGGTCAACACAGGATTGGGGCAGGGGTGGAGTAAGAGGGAGTTGCGGAGGGATGAATCAACCAGAAGTCTCTTCCAGGCCTTTGCTAGCTGTAGAACTAGTAGAAGTACAAAAATACAAATGCCTAGAGCAGCCCCACAGACAGAGACATAATGACTCACAAAAATGGATACTGTCTCACCACAAAGCATCTGGATGTCTCTCAAATCAGGAGATGGTCTATCGCTAGTACAAGTTCCGCAAGAAAAAGATCCATCAGGGTTAGCTCTTTCTTAGGAACTTTAAAGCTGAAGGTCACAGAGGAGCCAGAGCAAGAAGCAGCCAAGGGGACCAGGGATGTATCCATAGAGCAGCCATTTGAGCCTTCTTTATTATACGCTAATAAAAGTACATGATCTCAGAGAGGTATGCTGTCTTCTGATGAAATCCCCACACCCGAAAGCCAAGTCTGACTCAGAGTGGATTCTGTAATGTCAACTGCATTTGAGACCCCCATGTCCAGTCAGGTGGAGCCCACCTAACACCCAAGCTTTGTCCCCCTGGCCTCAACTCTTCTTTCTTTGGTTCCCCAGGACTAGGACTGAAAGTCAGTTTGAGGTTTGGGAAGTACCACTGTCACCCTCTCCTCTTCCTGTTCTTCCCCCTGAAAGTCCCTAAACATAGACATACTGTCCAGTCCACAGACTAAGCAAGAATAGAAACTGTGTCCCCTCGGGATGTTCTCAGAAAGAAGGGGGTGCCACAGTGGCATTTACTGGCAATAGAATGAGAAAGTGTATCAGCTTCCTTGCCCAACACAGCAGTCATAATGGCTATTTAAGTTAAAATTTCAGTCAATTAACATTAGACAAGAGTTAAAATTCAGTTCCTCAGTTGCACTAGTCATATTTCAAGTGCTCAAGAGCCACCTGTGGCTGATCACTGCATTGGACTGTGGTAAGATTATTTCTCTCACAACAGAAAGTTCTATTGGCCAACAGTTCCACTCCCAGGTTTATACCCTAGAGTAATCTTCACACATACATTCCAGGAGGAACTACAGTAATGTTTATAGAAAAATAATTTGAAAATGTCTAAATGACTATCAACAGAAATGGATCACATATGTGCATGGAATGTGTGGGTTACTGTGCAAATGAGTAGCAGCTGTCACGTTTGCACCAATGACTCTCACATAATGTTAAATTTAAAACAGCAAGTCTCCATCAGTGGACAAATGGGCAAACAAACTGTGGCATATCTATACAGTGAAATATTATTCAGTGATAAAGAGGAATGAAGTACTAATACATGCCGCAAAATGGGTGAACCTTGAAAATACTACGTTAAGTGAAAAAGTCACAAAAGTCACCAGTCACAAAAGGCCACTTATTGGATAATCCCATTCACATCAAAAGCCAGAATCCAGAGAGAAGAAAGTAAATTCCTAGTTGCTTAGGGCTGGAAGTGGGTCTGGAAGGATAGGAGTTTCTTTTTTGAGGCAATGGAAATGTGAAATTGTGTGATGGTTGCACACCCTGTAAACATACTGAAAACTATTTAAATGTACATTTTAAATAGATGATTCATATGGTATATGAATTATATCTCAATAAAGCTATCTTTAAATAAAATAACAAAAAAACAAGAATAATATATATGGGATAGTCCCATTTATGGAGCAGCTCAAAAATAAGACTAAACAATATATTGCATAGGCTACATGTAGAGAAAACAAAATTCAGCAGAGTAGCTGCCTGCGGGGCAGAAAGAACAGAGATGTGGTCATGAGTTACGGACACAGAGGCCTTCAATAGTGTTGGGAATTATTCTTATTTCTTAAGCAAGGTGATAGGTCATGGATGATTATCAACTCTGATCCCTGAATGGCCTTACAGTTGCTATCACCAGGTGGCAGGTATGATCTAGTTGTCATTGCCTAAGACATACCTTAACCAATTTTTTTCCACTTACACTTTCCTTTTGATATATGCATGAGTAATACACGACATAAATCCAAGTCTGAAATAATTCTTTCAATATTTATAAAATTCTTTGTGTCAAAAATACACAGCTGGGCACCCTTGCCTTTAGTCCTGGCTACTCTGGAGGCTGAGATGGGAGGATCTCTTGAGCCCAGAAGTTGGAGGTTGTAGTGAGCTATGATCACACTTGTGTGTGGCCTTGTATTCCAGCCTGAGCAACACAGTGAGATCTCACTGTCTCAGGACAGTGAGATCCTGTCTCTAAATATAAATAAATAAACTGTCTCAGGACAGTGAGATCCTGTCTCTAAATAAAAATAAATAAATAATTTTTAAAAGAAAAAGAATACAAAATAGAGAAGAGAGGGGAGTAAAAACTGGCTGGGCTAGGTAAGATACAGGTTTCAGTGGGGCAGGGGGTGCTTAATGTGAAGTGCCCATGAGCTCCAGGGCACTGGAATTTGGAGGTGGAAAGGGAGTGACTAGAGCTACAATTGGGAATTATAAATTGATTGGATCCTCCAGCATGTCCTTCAAAAGATTCAAGGATGGGGCTGGGCACAGTGGCTCATAGCTATAATCCTAGCGCTACAGGAGCTTTATTGTTCATCGTAGCTCACAGCAACCTCAAACTCCTGGGTCCCAGAAATCTTCTTCCCTCAGCCTCCTGAGTAGCTGGGACTACAGGCACCTGCCATGACACCCAGCTAATTTTTCTATTTTTAGTCTAGATGGGGTCTGCTCTTGCTCAAACTGATCTTTTTTGTTTTTTGTTTGTTTGTTTGTTTGTTTTGTTTGTTTTTGTTTTTTGAGACAGTCTCACTATGTCGCCCTTGGTAGAGTGCTGTAGCGTCACAGCTCACAGCAACCTCAAACTATTGGGCTTAAACAATTGTCTTGCCTCAGACTCCCAAGTAGCTGGGACTACAGGCACCTGCCACAACACCCAGCTAAGGATATAGTTGTCATTGCTGTTTAGCAGACCTGGGCCAGCTCCAACCTGCCAGTCTCAGTGTATGTGGCCGGCACCCTACTAACTGAGCTGTAGGAGCCAAGTCATCAGACTGGTCTTGAACTCCTGAGCTCAATTGATCCTCCTGCCTCAGCTTGCTAGAGTTGTAGGATTATAGGTATGAGCCACTGCACAAAGCCCATATTGATTGATTTATATTAATATATGCCTCTTTGCAAAATAGTGACTGGAGGCAAGGCAAGAACATTCAATCTCTGTGAATCTCATTTTATTTCTCTGACAAATTGGGCTCCTGACACCAGGTGGAAGGTGTCTAGGTATCCAGATATGAGCCTGTGAAGATTAAATAAGAGCCCAGGTGAAACCCTGGCACAGTACCTGGGATCAAGTAAGACTCCCAAGCTGCTGGTTCCTCTCCTGATAACTACTTGTCACTGTTCCCAACACAAAGAAATGATAAATGTTTAAGGTGATGGACATACTAACTACACTGATTTGATCTTTACACATTGTATACATGTATCGAAATCGCACACTGTACTCCATAAATGTTTACCATTATAACATGTCAATTAAAAATAACAATAAGGCTCGGCGCCTGTGGCTCAAGCAGCTAAGGCGCCAGCCACATACACCTGAGCTGGCAGGTTTGAATCCAGCCCGGGCTCACAAAACAACAATGGCGGCTGCAACCAAAAAATAACCAGGCGTTGTGGCGGGCACCTGGAGTCCTAGCTACTAGGGATGCAGAAGCATTACACCCACTTGAGACCACGATTAGTAAGTAGCCGTGAGCTGTGAAGCCCAGGCACTCCACAAATAGGGACAGCTTGAGAAGCTCTCTCAAAAATAAAAAAATAAATAAAGAAATAGGAAAAAAGAAAAATTGGAAAAACCAAATGTCTTCCAATTGCTGAATAGATAAACTGTGGGGGGGGGGGACAAAAAATGTTGTTGTTTAGTGAAAATCATCACCGTGTTTAAAATGAGCTGAACCATTATAGAAAGCAAAAGCCCTCTATGAGTACAAATTATTATCACTGCCTTTATTACTCCCTCAAAGTGTTTTGCAGACATCACATTGACAAAGGAAATATAATAATAGCTTCTCCCAGAACTTCAAGGATTCTTAGGCATTACCCAAAGTTCTAATGGCTGAGGAGAGAGCAGGGAGGGGCGAGGGAGGCAATTTTAAAGGTGTTATCAGAAGCAGGAATGACTCACTGTGTCTACCTCTGCCTGAAATGCTCAGGCTCAGAAAGGAAGGACCAGCCCATTCCCAGCTCAGAAGCAATGGGACTGGGGCTTCAGCCTATGTATTTGGACTCCTAGGTTAACGTTCTTGCACTGTTCAGTCCAGCCTGACCAGCAGGGGCACCAGAGCTGCGTAGACCAAGCCGTAACTGTTAGTAGTAAAAATTAGCTTTGTTGCTCATTTGGCTCGGGTCCTGTCTTTCCACCTGCCAGACCTATTCTATCAAGTGGGGAACCAGAACAGAACCTGGATGGGCCTTCACTGACCCAACAATGAAATTTTCTGAAAAAAGTCTCAGTCGAGCTGATGACCCATTGCAACTGACCAGTGGTAGGAGCCCCTACAGCCTCTTGAGTGGACCACAGAGGTACCCACCACCTCTTAGCTGCCCCCTCCCCTCCCCGCCAGACTCTGCTCCAGAAAACTCCTCATCTCATCTAGGACTCTCCCTCAAGGTCAAAGACGTGTCAAATGAGGTCTCCAGTTCATTTGCACCTGATTTGCATATGACTAGCATATTTCTGTGCAAGCTTTGAGACAGTCACTTCTATTTCTTCCCCACCCACCCTTGAATCCTACTCTTTCTCCTGTCCCAGGAAAAGTATGCTTTTGTTCCCATGCGCCAGGGAGCCTCTTTTGTGATCTCTGAGCACAAATCCCAACCATCGCCAGCAAGTGCAGCCTCATTTGAACCCACCGCTGTCTCCCAGCTCACTCTCCACCCTAGCCACCTACACTGACCTGCTTTCAAAAATGCACTTAAAGAATTATTTGTTTTCTCCTTCGATTGCCTCTACATCTTCTAATTGAACTTGCTCATTTATTTCATTTTTCCTTAAGAGCTTGACAGGGCCCAGAGTCAGGGCCTGGCCCTGGCTGGGCTCATCAATGTCAAAAACCTGGTGCTCCTCTGCATAGTTAGCAGCAAGAACGCAGCATCAGGCAGGTGGGCAGCCCAGCCCTGGTCCCTGCCCTCTGTTCTCCTCCAGCCTAACATCTTCACTGACATTGTTCCAGTGTGTCCTACACAGCTAGCCTCATATGCTACTAGCCACACAGCCCCCAGAACAGACACATCATTTAACAAAATGTGAAGCAGAAACCTCACAATCCTTATCCTAAGGGATTTCAGGGCATAAGAAGAAAGATACATCTTGGCTTGTTAAACTTACAACATTCAGCCAGAGGCCTAGTGCTGGGCTGGAGCTGAGAGTTCTAGGGAAGAGTCTGCCCTTATCAAATTACAAATTACATATCCCCTCCTCCCTCAACCAGGCCCAGCTTCCTGGGCCTCAAAGAGCCTGAGAAGAGCTGGCTCTAGATCCCCTGGAGAGGCTTTAAAGAGGATTCCCAGGATTGTTAAAATGAGAGATAGATGTCAAGCTGCTCTAAAAGAAAAGGCACCCCTAATAGGCAAACTGCTGGCATTAGGATTTATTATTACTATTAATAAAGTAAAATGCTCTTCAAGATTAAAAGCTAACAAGGAAGAAGTAAAAACAGCCAATCCAACAAGCCCTAAAGTATGCTTTCCTCTGAAGGAGGAAAGGGATTCTGCAGAGCTGGAATCTATAAGCCTCTTTTCTTCTGCAATTTGCTGTCTGTAATTGGCCCTTAGTAAGGGTGTGTGAGTTAACGGGGTGCAGTGCAGGAAAGTGCTGCTAAAGCATCCAGGGAGATTCCCCTGCACCAGCCCATCCTGGGCCCCTACCTCACAGCAGGGCTTGGCCAAGGCCAGAAAGCTATTTGCTGCTATTCAGAAACTCCCCTCAGCAAGAAAAAGCTTTCTGCAAAAGACTACCCACAGGAAATGGAATCTCTCCTCCCCGCATCATTGAATGGTGACAAACTTTAGATGACTCAGTGATTCCACTCAGCCACCGAAAGTTTGATACTTGTCCCAGGCTGAATAAGTAAGGAGGAAAAATGAGGGAAAGTGGTTTGAGGAAAGGGAAAAAGAAGTTCATCAACGTGTCAGCAAATGAGAACGGTAGTGGACTAGCATCTCAAAAACTACCATCCTGTCATCAAGCAGAAAAACAAGGCTTTAAAAAACTGGATTTTTTCAGATGCTGGGCTCAGGTCTAAGTGACCAGTATCCTATATCATGGCTTTGGGCTACTGTTATTTAACTATAACTGGTGGTTTAGGTTTGGATCTTCTCTCTGGTGACAACAATCTGATCACCCTTGTCTGAACAATTCTCTTGAGCCATCTCCTTTAGTTTAAAAAACTAGAAAACAAACAACAAAGAACATTATTCTCCCCCCTTGATTACTGGCTTCAGACAGGAATGCAGGTTTTGACTCCCAAAAAAGGTGGAGGATTTTAAATCGATAACTCATAAAATATTCATTGCCCTTTTTCAGAACTTCACCTCTATTACAGAGGGAAATACCCCTAGCGTCTTCACCCAAAGGTTCTGATAATACAATTCTTGTATATTCATCCTATTATTTTCATATTTGCTCATGATCACACAATGATTAATAAATGCTCATTGGCTTACTGGGCAAAGGTGATAAACAGTAGCTCAAATTTTTCTATACCCATAGTTGTCCTTACAAGGCAGAAAAGCTACTTCCAGTGAGGCCAGGCCATAGGACAGAGTTCCAAGGACTGTAGATTACTGCAGCTCCCACCCTACCCTCTTGAATCATGTACCTAGAAAACTTCCAAATCCTCTGGCACAGTCTCATTACCCAACATATTGTCACATTGGGCAACCGGGTTTGTGTAGTCAGAGTGAAAAAGAAGAAACTTGAGACACTATCTCTGTAAAAAATAAAAATAAATAAGAAAAATTAGCCAGGTGTAGTGGTGAGTGCCTATTGTGCCAGCTACTTGGGAGGCTGAGGCAATGGGGACAGGGATCACTTGAGCCCAGGAATTTGGGGCCACATTGAGTTATAATCATGCTACTATACTCCAGACTGGGTGACAGACAAAGAGAGACCCTATCTCAAAAGGAAGACAGAAGGAAGAAAGGGAAGGAGGGGAAAAGGAGGAAGGAATGGAGGGAGGGAGGAAGGAAAGAAGGGAGGAAAGAAATAGTCTTTAGATTGGTCCCTGTACAGTCACCTAAAACAGAACCCCACCCAGTGACAATCATGCTCATGATCATATCCTAAGTGCATACTCGTCTAGTTGTGCTAACATATATTATTTCCTTGTGAAAGGTGTAAGCAGCGGTGCCCACAGACAAGACCACAAGGGCACAGAGGCCAGGAGGAAGCAGGCAATGCTAAGATAGTGTCTGCCTATTGGTTGGGGCTGGCAGTTGGAAACCCCTTTTATATGGGGCAATAGGGAGTGGGCAAATTCCTCAGCTTGCCCGGAGGGCTTTGGTGAGTCAGAGTTACTTGGAGAACTTCAGGGGGGGCTAACTAGGCCCTCTGTCTCCTTTGTCATAGGAGGAGAGGGCGAGGGGGTTTGTGTAGGGCTGTATTAGGCTCCCCAACTCCTTGATCTGGTTGTTCACTTCAGGAGATCCAAATATTCTCAATTCAGCAGGAGTGATCAAACTTAGGCAAACTGATTTAACTAAAATTCCAAAGAAATTGCTCAAGAAAACAAAATGACTAGTTATTCATTTAGAATGAGAAATATGACATTTAATATTTAACTGAAAAAAAAAAGGATCAGAGAATTTACAATGGCCAGTCTGCACAATGTCTTCTCACTAAGATAATCTACTGGAGAAATTTAATTAAGAAGGCCATCGAGTAACTATGAAACGAGATGAATGGTCTTGAATAATCGTACAGCATTTTCAAGCTGGAACAACCAGATGATCATGCTTGTGTAGTGGTCTGATGATCATTTCTGCAGGTCAGAGCACTCTGTCCAACAGAGCCACAGACTTGCTAAGAAGTTCTTATGCATATGCACAACAGGCCCCTTCTCCACATTCTTCTCTGTGTATTCAAGTTGTTTTCATCATTCAAGGTTGGTTTCTACAAAAGACTCAGAAAAGGGCAACCAAGAATGAGAAGGATCTGAAATTCATGTTTGGTAGACCTTACTGGTTGCCTACCCAACATCCATTTCCCCTTCTCTCCTGACACAACTCCAGTTTAGCTCAGGTATCATGTTCGCCTAAGCTAATGAGGTGCATAGCCCCTGGGAAGCCTGCCTCACTCTCCTTATTTGACGGAGGCTGAACTTGGTCTACCATCTGCCCGTGCCTGAAGATGAAGCCGGTACCCAGAGGAGGGTTAAGTGAGAGGCTGACAGAGAAACAGACCCAGAGGCTCTGCCAGACCTCGGTCCAGCCTGCCATCCACCTCACCTCAGAACTGGAGTCTGCAGGACCATAGCTGCCTTTATTGTTTATGTGAGTTGAGCTGCATTTTTTATTACTACTTCCAGCCACTGGCAACCTAGCCGAAATTCTCCCTCACTTGAGGCATATTGGAAGAGACAGGCGTATTTGTTTGGTTTCCTGGGGCAGAAAACAATAAGCATATCTCCTTAACAGAGTTATTTCATTAGACTCTGAACCAATGTAGGTGGAACAGAGACACTCATAACCAAATCTCTGATTAGCTAACTCATAAACTTCATTTCTTCCCATTAATAAAATCTCTCCAAACCCAAGAGAAAGGGAAAAAGAGGGAAAAGTGAGATAATAAGACTAGTGCTAGGAAGAGGTTAAGAGTTTTGCTCAGAATGGCTTGGCCATTGGGGTCAGCTTGTCGTTCCAGGGTAGATGTTCGGGGCCCAGGGGGAAACATGGTGAGCATGGTGTTGAAGGAAGAGGGCTAAAAATTATATTATTCTAAAACACGGCCAAAGCCAGTCCCAAAGGTACCCAGAATTTCATTTCTCTTTCTCTCCTGGATTTCTGCATCATCCTTACCAGATGTTTCAACTTTCTTTCTTTCTCTTTTTTTTTTTTTTTTTTGAGACAGTCTCATTTAGTTGCCCTAGGTAACATAGCTCATAGCAACTTTCTTTGTTGGACTCAAGTGATCCTCTTGCCTCAATCTCCTGAGCATTCAGAAATATAGGAGCCCAACACAATGCCTGGCTAGTTCTTCTGTTTTTAGTTGAGACAGGGTCTTGCTATTGCTTAGGCTGGTTTTGAACTCCTGAGCTCAAGCAATTCACCTGCCTGGACCTCCCAGAGTGCTAGGATTATAGGCATGAGCCACCATACCTGGCTCCCAGCCTGCTTTAACTTTCTCTGAAGAACAGAATCATAAGCTATGAATATTCTCCAAAATGCCTTGAAAATACTTGAATAAATAAAGCAAGGAGATAAAACAGGGTGACAGGCAGGGTAAAAGAAAGCTGACTCAGCAATGTATGTAAGCTGATTATGGAACGACGTTCCTATTTGTTTCTTTAAATGCATTAAATGGAATACTTTGCATGACGTTCAGCCAGAGGCTTTCAATGATTCTACCATGACATTTGGCCTGAACAAGAGAAGATACAGAGAGAGGAAAATGTGAAGGGAAACAACTTGCTGTGTGACCCCGGAGGGCAGAACAGGAATGTGGGAAAGGAATTCTCATAACCTGACAGGAGTGCAGCCATGTTAGAAAACAGGCAATTCCCTCCCCCAGATTCCTGGAGTGCTTCAAAGCCAGAGTTCCTGGAAACACCCTACCCATATTCTGGCCACTACTAGGGATACATGCACAATCTTGACCAAGCCCCAGGCCAGTGTGGTATGCCACTCTGGTTACTCCCCATTCCAGCTTCTCCAGCCCAAGCCCTTTGCAACTGTTGGGCGCTGAGCTGACTCCTGGTCAGTCTCCATTCTGCTTTTCCCCTCTATTAAAGTCTTTCCTTGTCCCAGGACTGGCCTTTTCTCCTTTCTTATGGACCCTCAACCTATTCTATGCCAGAAGCTCTCAAGAAGCACAACAGAGGTGCCTAAGGCAAGCACCTCTCAAGCTTTCGTCTACCTGCCTCTTGCACCCTCTGCCCAGGAAAAACATTTTCTTTGTGATGGATAGCAAAGAACACTAAGCTAAGTCAAAGTCAAAAAACCAACTGGGGAAAATAATTGCAATTCTTATCTCAGACATATGGCAAATCCCCCTCACATCTGAAGATCTCCTAAATAGTGATAAGACAATGATTATCAACTCAGCAGAAAAATGGGCAAAGGATTTTAATAGACAGTTCACAGAAGAAGACATACAATGGCTCTTAAGCATCTGAAAATATGTTCAACTTCACACATAACAAAAGAATGCAAATTAAAACCTGAGAGTTGGCTCAGTGCCCCATAGCTCAGTGGTTAGGGTGCCAGCCACGTGCACCAGGCTGGTGGGTTCAAACCTGGCCAAAGCCTGCTAAGCATCAATGACAACTACAAAAAAATAATAGTAATAATAGCCTGGCGTTGTGGTGGGTGCCTATAGTCCCAGCTACTTGGGAGGCTGAGGCAAGAGAATCACTTAAGCCCAAGAGTTTGAGGTTGCTGTGAGCTATGATGTTACAGCACTCTACCAAGGGTGACATTGTGAAACTCTGTCTAAATAAACAAATAAATCCTGAGAGTGATGTGAAGAACTGTCATAATTCTATATTAAAAAGACAGGCTCGGTGCCTGTAGCTCAGCAGCTAGGGTGCCAGCCACATACACAGGGGCTGGCAGGTTCAAATCCAGTTCAGGCCTGTCAAACAACAATGACAACTAGAACCAAACAATAGCCAGGTGTTGTGGTGGGTGCCTGTAGTCCCAGCTACTTGGGAGGCTGAGGCAAGAAAGTCGCTTAAACCTGAGAGTTTGAGGTGGCTGTGAGCTGTGACACCAGGGCACTCTACCAAAGGTGATGTAATGAGATTCTGTCTCAAAAAAATAAAATAAAATAAAATAAAAAGATAAATAACTCAATATAAAAATGGGAAAGTGATTTGAAAAGACACATCACAAAAGATTAGGAATGGCCCATAAGCACATGAAAGGTCAATAATCATCAGGGAAATGCAAATCAAATCTATGATTAGATCATCACTCTGTATCCACTAGAGGGGCCAAAATGTAAAAGAATGGCGATTTTAAGTGTTGACAAGGATATATGATCGCTGCACTTCCATGCTTTGCTGATGGGAGAGTAAAATGGCACAACCGCTTTAAAAAGCTAACTTCTCCTCAAGTTAAACATATATCTTATATTGCTCAGAAATTCTACTTCTTGAAAATTACTGAAGAGCCATGAAAATATATCAACACAAAGAAATTTGTAGATGATTGTTCGTAGTTGCTTTACCCATAATAGTCCCAAGCTGGAAACAACTCAAATGTCCATCAACAAATGGACAAATCAAACAAAAAAGACGTGGTATATTCATATATTCATCCATTCAGTGGAATACTACTCTTAGATAAAAAGCAATGCAACAAATTGACACAGGATTCCACCACTCAGGGCTGGACAGGGAGCTCCCCATTCTCTAGGCCCAGGTAAGCTCAGAACACACCCTCTGGGCTTTAACAAGATTGTGAACAAAGCAGCCTGACATGGTTTTTTAGGTGATCCCACCTTGAGTAGGCAGCACACACCCTAATCCCTCCTCAGAGACAAAACCTGTAAAGGACTGAATAACCTTGCCCTAGTAGAGGAAGAACTACATTCATTCTTTTGTTAATACACTCATTAACTTTGAAAAGATGTTTTTCCACCTACCAAGTCCTGGCCAAGTGTAATTCTCAAGACCTAATACCCCTAGATAAAGAGCCCACATAGAGACTCCCTAGTTTACTTCTTTCCCCCTTCAAGAAGCTCTGGTGCTTTTTACTTCTTCTGTATTTCTTTCTAATTTCTAATAAATAATCCTGTCTTGCCACTGATCTGTGGTCCGTGGGTTCATTCTTCAAATCACAGAGACCAAAGACCTACTGAAGAGCAAAATTTTGGTATCAAAATGAATCTCAAAAGACATGCTAAGCAAAAGAAGGCAGTTATAAAAGATTACACACAATGCCATTTCTGTGAAATTCTAAAACATGAAAAACTAATTTATACTAATAGAAATCAGAGTAGTGATTTCCTCTGACAGGATGAAGACAGTTTATATTGGGCAAGGGAATGAAACCTTTTGGAATGATGGAAATGTTTGATTGATTCAAATTTTTTTGATCTGTATAAATAATATGAGTCCATTCTATTGTATAAAAATGATAGCTCAAGAAGGAGAATTTTGATTCAAGATGGCGGCTGAGTAACAGCTTCCCTGTAACTGGGCTTGGCGAGTCTGGGCAGACAAGACTCCAGACATCTCTGGCTGGTGGTATCTCCCTATGATCATCCCTTTGAGGATACAGGGAGCCAGCAAGGGACTTCTGGACCCCAGAAGGGAGACAAAAACAGTGGAAAACTGGAAAGTGGCTGCGTGTGTTCGATCGACCTAATCACACCGGCAACTGGAAAGGCCTTACCTGTGAACTTTTTTAGTGTTCTTGGACTTGGCACTCAGTTGAGCTGCCTTGGGGAGAGCTTGAGCAAAAGTGTGGAGAACTTTGGGCATTGTCTGGGACCCCAAAATGAGCCACTGAGCTTGGCTCACTGAAAGCCATTGTGTGGAAAAACTGCTCCGGAAAGCTTTGCCCTCAGGGTCCCAGAGCAAGGATCGGGAGGGACAAAGTAACCTAGTGACTGAGCAGCTAAAAGGCGGGGACAGAACTGCCTCACAGCCTAATCCTAAGGGGTAGAGTGAGACGATTTTGGAACACTGGAGCCTTGGGCTGTTGCCTTGGGTAGAGTGCCCTGAAGTCACAGCTCATAGCAACCTCAAACTCCTGGGCTAGGCGCTGCCCAGACCTCCACAAGAGGTGTGCAGTGACTCCCAAGCAGTGACCACCACACACTGGGGCTCCACATTCCCTGACCAGGAACTGCGGGAGCCACGCAACCCTGCGTCCCCCCTCCTGTGTCCTCCCAACCTCCACATTAGCTCATCCATCTGACCAGGGACTGTGCTAGCTGCGTGCCCTCTGGAGCCCTCCCTACTACTGCACAGAGCCCTTCTCCTGGCCAGAGACTGCTAGAGCCTTGGGCTCTCTGTGCGAAAGTCACTGGGTGCCTGGCACAGAGAACTGTGTGCACCAACCCCAGCCCTGTTGCTGAATCCGGGTGTGTCGCACACCAGAGCTGCTTCCACAACCAGAATCCCCTACCTGGAGCAGCCCCAGAGGAACTACACAGGGTCACTCCCTACAAAGATCCAGCAACAATAGAGTGATCCCGCTGGGGTCTAATCTTGGAGAGACACCTCCCCAACTCTGAGGATGGCCAGAGGCAACGGTGAAAAAAAATCATGAGGTGAAATCAACAGAAAAACTCTGGCAATATGAATAATCAAAGTAGATCAACTCCCCCAAGGATCAATAGGGCAGAAACAACACAAGACCCCATGCACAAACAAACAGCTCAGATGTCAGAAACTGAATTCAGGATCTGGATTGCAAATAAGATTGAATTAGAATTCCAAAGGTTATCTCAAGAATTCAATGGATTCGGTAACTGGGCCTGGCGAATCTGGGGAGACAAGACTCCAGACATCTCTGGCCGGTGGGACCTGCCTACAATCATCCCTTTGAGGACACAGAGAGCCAGCAAGGGACTTCTGGACCCCAGGAGGAAGACAAAAACAGTGGAAAATTGGCAAGTGGCTGCGTGTGTTCGATCAACCTAATCACGCCGGCAACCGTGAGTACAAGCAGCAGTGAGACTGCAAACCGGAAAGGCCTTACCTGTGAACTTTTTTGGTGTTCTTGGACTTGGCGCTCAGTTGAGCTGCA